>JAAGEH010000022.1:12992938-13056435 GCA_011751065.1 Lasiurus cinereus
TCTTTCTTTCTTTCTTTCTTTTTTTAACTATTACTGGGTTTAAGATGAGGGTACCTTCCTTACTCTTTTTTTTTTTTTTTAATTTTATTGATTTTTCACAGAGAGGAAGGGAAAGGGACAGAAAGCCAGAAACATTGATGAGAGAGAGACATCGATCAGCCGCCTCCTGCACGCCTTCTACTGGGGCCCTTCCTTACTCTTAATAATAAATTTCTAAGTGATTCAAATAGTGTATTTAGATGTTTTTCTATTCAAAAGGTATTATAGGCCATTTGAAGAAAAGTCCCCCAACCTTCCCTCTGCCATGGTTACCTTGTTTCAGAGCAATTAATATTTAACATTTCTTGCTGATTTTTCCTGAAATACATGTTTAGCAATTATGTGCATTTTTTTCTTTTTTCCCCCCCTCACTGACACAAAACAGAATGCTTCACCATCTTGGAATTTTGTCCTAAGTCTTGTGTGTCTTATCTACACAGTTATCATTCTTTAGCTGCCACACATTCCCGTCAATGAATAACCCAGGGAAAGAGTCTTAGGAGGGAAATTACGTCAGTGCTATAATTTTGATACTTCTCCTCCTAGATATTGTACAACAAATTTTGTCTTAATGAGGATGTATAAGGTTCCCTATTTCTCAATGCCATTGCCACCGCTGTGTTCTTAAACTTTTTCTTCTTAGCAGTAAGATAGATGAAAACAGCATCTTATTGCAATTTTAATTTCTCATTCTGTAAGGGGTAAACATCTTTTTACATTAAAGAGTATTTTTACTTTCTCCTTATGAACTGTCTGCCATACTCTGCTTATTTTTCTAATAGGTTGTTGATACTTTTCTTACTAATTTTTTAAAAATATGTTTTATTGATTTTTTACAGTGATGAAGAGAGAAGGATAGAGAGTTAGAAACATTGATGAGATAGACATCGATCAGTTGCCTCTTGCACTCCCCTTACTGAGGGTGTGTCTGCAGTCAAGGTACATGCCCTTGACCAGAATTGAACCTGGGACCTTTCAGTCCGCAGACCGATGCTCTCTCCACTGAGCCCAACAGATTTCGGCCTTACTGATTTTTGCAAGCTCTTAAGTATGAGGGAAACTAGCCCATAGTTTTATTTTACAATGATAAAGCAAAGAGTTAATTGAATTGAAAGTAGAAATTCATGATGCTATTTTTCAGTAAGTATTGATGTCAGAAAGTCTATAGAATCTCAACTCCATATAATGGAAGTTACTGAATACTTATTCTTCATTGTGAGATGCCAATAATTGTGTCATTCACCATAGATCCCACATCAGCTTCTTAAGGAAAAGATACCACTTTAAATATACTGATACATACTTTTTTGTCCAAGTTACTTGATAACAAATTCAGCCATTCAGTTAGCTGCCATTGTGTTCTCCAATTTTCTTGATCGTGTCCTGTGTTGTTAATTAAGGGTATTAAGTACGTATGGCTGTCAGCGGTTATGTGTAGTAAAATGGAAAATGTTCTCCAGATCCCGAGCTCATCAGCAACTGATAGTTTCATATTCAAAGGTGTGAAAAGGCTTCTGAAGCTTCCTCAGTACTTTGAGAATTTGGCTGTTTGCATCTGGACACATTATGACAACCATGGAACAATGTAATTTGTCTACCTGACCAATGACAGGTTTCTTTTGACATCTGCTAATAAGAGGGCACAAGTCAATTTTAGAAATTGTATAATACAAAGGAAAAAAGATCATTTTAGAATCCTGGAAAATGCACAGTAAGCATAATTAACATGAGGATTGCTTTTTTTTTTTTTTTTGATCCTCACCCGAGGATATTCTTCCATTGATTTTTAGAGAGAGGGGAAGACAGACATATCAATGTGAGATAAACACATGGATTGGCTGCCTCCCACAGGCACCCAACCAGGGCTGGGCCAGGGAGGAGCATGCAATGGATGTACTTGCCCTTGACTGGAATCCAAGAACCCACGACTCTTCGGTCTGCAGGCTGACGTTCTAGCCACTGAGCCAAATATGAGTGGTTTTTAAGTAAAAGATCATCCAAAGGATAGATGAAGAAATACTGTCAAGTTTAGAAAAATATCTATGGACAGACTGGTCTTACACAGATTATTCCCACATTTTATTATCTTTTGCTCAAGATTTAGGAGAGAAAGAGCAATAAATGACTTATCCGCTTTCAATTAGCAAAGACAACAGACTACCAATCCTGTTTTTCACCTTTTAACTTCTTTTTAACTTGTAATTCATGTGTTGGGTATTTTAAAATAGATTTTCAGAAAATTAGAATTTAATTTTTGTGCCACTGCCTGTTAGCATATTTTGTTTCATCTGTTAGTCTTTCAAAAGGGTTGTATAGATAATGCTTTTAGTTGATGCAATAAAAAATGCACTTACTGAAACTACTGGTTTTAATGTTATATTAAAAAATGCAAATCCCCAATACCCTCAGAGTTGTAAAACCTATAAAGTTTTTGGCAAAAATTATTAGTGCCTGGCATTTCTTTCATACCTATACTGAAATGATGCTATATATGCTAAAATCAGAAAAAAAAAAACCAGCCCTAGCTGGTTTGGCTCAGGGAATAGAGCGTTGGCCTGTGGACTAAAGGGTCTCAGGTTTGATTCCTGTCAGGAGCACATGCCTGGGCTGTGGGCTTGGTCCCCAGTAGAGGGTGTGCAGGAGGCAGCCAATCAATGACTCATCATTGATGTTTCTTCTCTGATATCAACAAAATATATATTAAAAATACACACATATAACCTTGCTTACAAAGTAATCCTTTGGATATAAATGAAAGGAAGATTTTTGAGGGATATAGATATATTACTTTTAACTCTTCATATTTGTAATCAGATGGACCAATCTTACAATCCAGATGAAAATGAAGTTCGGACTCTCTTTGGTCTTTGTTTAAGCCAGAAGAGGAATAATGGAGTCATCGACAGGTCATTATTTAACAATGTTGTTACCAAGAATAAAGATGTAAGTATGAAAATATCTGAACTGAATGCTAGTAATTCTGTAGGTCTTGTTTTAATATTTATAAGCTTATGCATTTATTAAGGCCCATATTTAAAACTGGCTGATATGCAAATGACTAGAGCTTAAAAAAATGAATAAAAGACCATATTAGAAGCTTCCATGAATATGTATAGACATAGAGATTGTCTTCATTTATACATAAACAAGTCATGTCTTTTATACTTCTGTAACTTGCCTTTTTAAATACACTAAGCTACAAATGTGTTTCTGTGTCAGTAAACATACCCACATCTCCATTTGAAAGGCCAGAGAGCAATTCATGTGTAGACATACTATGTGGATATTTGGGTGGTTTTCATTTTTAGTGCTGTGATCTGTGTTTCTGTGTAGACAAGTTTTTGCTCTTAGTCATCTTTTAGGAGGACATATTCCTGGGATGATAACAGTGTTTTTGTTTTGTTTTGTAATTATGTATTACATCATTGAATACAATAGCACTCCATGGAGATGGGAGGGAACTACTATCATCTCTATTATAAAGGTCAAAAACTGTGACTTAGAAGATAGTTATGAAGTTTGCCCAAGGTTACACAATAAGCAAATAGATGAGCTTTAAATCTCTTAATTGGGCTTCCCAGGTTTGATGGATTCTTTTTCTGCTGGTTCTAATGTTGGCTGTTTTTTTTTGTTTTGTTTTGTTTTGTTTTGTTTGTTTGTTTGTTTTTTTAGTATTTCAGATGTGTTACTTATTTTCTGGTCTTGACTGTCCCTGTGCCTGGCATTTTTTGATCGGCGGCTGGTCGTTGCTTATAATTAAACTATAAAGATATTTGGAGGTTCTGGATGGCATTTTTTTTTTCTTCAGAAGGTAGACTTATGCTTCTGGAAGGCAGATCAAAATGGAAGTAGATCATCTTTATTCTGGCAGGAATGGAGCTAATTTGAATTTGGGCTTGAGTTTTTGTAAAAACTGGTCTGTTGATGGTTCACCCCTGTTCTGCCAAAAGGCACAGGTGTCTACCAGTACCACTCTTCTCTGACATACATTGAACTCCATTTTTGCCTTTCAGTCCTGTAAGACTCCAAAGATTGCTCAGCTCATTCATCTCTGCGTTTGTTGCCCTCATCTTTGAAATGCCATTAAGAAAAAACATAGATAATCACACTCCTTTCTTCTTGTCTCAGATTTTACCTGTCTTTGCTTGCTATTTTACCAGTTCTATGTTTAGCTTATATCTTTGTTCTTTGAAGAGGATTAGTCTCTCACTCACTGTAATAGAAAGATGGGTTATAATCTGTTCCTACGTCTGATTCTTGAGACTAAAGAGAATTGCTGAAAATAAGGTTTAAACTTTATATTGGGAAAGTTCTGTGAATAACTATATGTTGGTTAAGACATGATCTTCATTGATTTATTGGATATTCTTTTTTTTTGAATATATATTTATTAATTTCAGAGAGGAATGGAGAGGGAGAGAGTTAGAAACATCAAGGATGAGAGAGAATCATCCATTGGCTGCGTCATGCATGCTCCCTATAGGGAATCTAGCCTGCAATGCAGGCATGTGCCCTTGACCAGAATCGAACTCTGGACCCTTCAGTCCACAGGCCAACCCTCTATCCACTGAGCCAAACCAGCTAGGGCTATTCTTTCATTTTTAACTTTGAAAATTACTGGTACTTTGAAGTAAAGGAACTTGTAAGCATTTTGCATACAAATACCTTTCAGCCCTTCCAATTTTTTCCTGGCCAAGGCTGTGAGCTACTGGAATTCCCACAAGGAAACAGTATTTGGCAGCAGTGTAACTTTAAGCAGCTTACAGTAAAGTGGGACCTTCTTATTACTTTATTAGCTTATTTGAATAATGTATCTTTAGAAATACAGAAAGGGTATTGACCTAGATTGCATGGTACCCATGTTGACAATTGTGCCAAACTACTGAAACTCTGACTTTGTAAAGTTTCTCTTGTAGTTTTATTGGACTAATCAATTTAATATCTATATATATATACTTCTTTTAATATATTTTATTGATTTTTTTACAGAGAGGAAGGGAGAGGGATAGAGAGTCAAAAACATCGATAGGACAGAAACATTGATCAGCTGCCTCCTGCACGCCCCCTACAGGGAATGTGCCCACAACCAAGGTACATGCCCTTGACCACAATCGAACCTGGGGCCTTTCAGTCCTCAGGCCGACCCTCTATCCACTGAGCCAAACCGGTTTTGGCACAATTTACAATAGCTAAGATTCGGAAACAGCCTAAGTGCCCATCAACAGATAAGTGGACTAAAAACGGGTACATCTACACCATGGAATACTATGCCGTTGTAAAAAAGAAAGAACTTGTCATTTACATCAGCATAGATAGACCTCAAGAGCATTATGCTAAGCAAAATAAGCCAGTAAGAGGAATAATGAACAACATAAACTGATCCAGAGACAGAATCTAACAGACCATCAAATCTCAAGAGGTTAGGCCTGGGGTAGGAGGGGAGTTGTGAGTAAGAGATCAACCAAAGAACTGGTATGCATAATAAGCACAGCCAATGGACACAATGAGGGGGAGGGTGCGGGTGATGAAGGCTGGGCCAGGGGGGCAGGGGTAGGCTGGGAGAAGACAATGGGGGGAAAGGCGGACGTATGTAATACTTCCAACAATAAAGAACTTAAAAGAAAAACACCTTTAACCAATGAAAAACAAAACAGGTTTTTTGTTAACTTTCCAGCCTCTAAATCAGCAGATTGCACAATTAGGTCTGGAGTGGTTTCAGTCCTGAGAGAGCTGCAGAGGTAAAAAGAGTGGGTGTTATAGATATATACTAAAGGCCCGGTGCATGGACTTGTGCACTTTGAAAGTAAATTAATTAGAAGGTGGCTGCTGGGGCAGGACTGGGCAAGGTGGGCCAGATGCATCCTGGAGCCAACCTCCCATGGTCCCTCCTCTGCTGGCTGCACGTGGGTCGCTGCCAGGTCCCAAAGAGCATCTGACAGTTGGGGTCCCTCGGACTTTTCTACGGGGATTGGGCTGAAAACCGGCAGTCCAACATCCCCCGAGGGATCCCAGAGTATGAGAGGCCACTCTTGCAAAGTTGCTATTGCTTGGCAGGTCCTGCATTTCTGATGTGGTCATTGTGCGTTATAGCTAATCGCTTATGCTTTTAGATATTTTTATTGATTTCGGAGAGAATGGGAGAGGAAGAGAGAGAAACATCAGTGATAAGAGAGAATCATTGATTGGCTGCCTCCTGCAAACCCCCTAATTGGAATTGAGCCCGCAACCTAGGCATATGCCCTAGATCAGAATCAAATTTGTTACCCTCAGCCAACAGGGCAATGCTCTATCCACTGTCAAACTAGCTAGCGTGGGTGTTGATGAACATGCATGAATTACTTCCTCTCCCATATTTTAAAATAATGCTTTAACTGTTTTTTGACATGTTTGGGTCCCCTCACCTGCACCCCTTCCTTGATGTCTCCTATTCCTTCATCCTAACCCAGAATACCAGATTAAACTTGAAGGTGGACATCTAGGAGGCCGGCGCTGACTATTCATCTTTCTTAGAAACAGGAATAGATGACTCAGACAGCAAACGGATAGGAAAGGCTATATTACATTATTATTATTAACATATTCTTAAGAAATGCTAAATGTGGTTTTTAAATAAGCTTTTAATTTTGAGAGTAAAAAAAGTATAGATACTCATTCAGTTTTACAGGTTCCCAAGTATCTTGTACCCATTTCCCTAATAGTAAGAGTCTTATAAAACTATAGGACAGTATCACAGCTGTGGCATTGACTTCAGTGCAGTCAAGACAGTGCATTTCCATCACCAAGGATCCCTCTTGTTGCTCCTTGAAGCCACATTCCTTCCCACTCCACCCCTTCTTAACCATGGGCAACCACTAATCTGTTTCCCATTTTAAGTCACTTTTGTTCATTGTATATTCATGAGCAGGTTTTTGTGTTAACATATGTTTTTATTTCTGTTAGTGTAATTTCTGGGTACTGGATAGTACCACAGCTGCATGTTTAGTTTTTTGAATGTTTTTTATTGATATGTAGAGAGAGGAAGGAAGAGGGAGAAAGCTAGAAACATCAATGATGAGAGAAACACCACTGATTGGCTGCCTCCTGCACGCCCCCTCCTGGAGACTGACCCAGGTTTCTGGGTTGGCATTCAACCACTGAACCACACCAGCCAGGCTACATGTTTAGTGTTTTTTTTTAAGAAACTGACAAACTTTTCCTGGGAGTTTTAGGGAGTTTTACATTTTACACATGCAGTGTCTGAGTGGTCCCATTTCTCTGCATTCTTACTAGCTTTTTTTTTAAAGATAGGTGTGTGACATTGTCTCATTTTGATTAGCATTTCCTAATAACGAATGTTGGACATTTTTTTCATGGGTTTATTTGCCATCTGTGGTGAAATGTCTCTGTCTTTTGTCAACATTTTCTAATTAGATTCTTACTGTGGGTGAGTTTTGACAGGTGTTTATATGTTTTGGACACTAGCTCTTCGTTGGTGTGTGGTTTGCAATTATTTCCTAGTCTGTAGCTTGCCTTTTTATCCTCTCCAGGCAGTGTCTTTTGCAGAGCAGAAGTTCTGAATGTTGATGAAGTCTGATTCATCAGTTTTTCAGTTAGCTAATTTATCAGTTAGCTGCTGCTTACGTCCTTTGCCCACTTAGCATTCCAACAGAGATCATCATCCTTTTCAGTTTATATTTCCCCGTTACATTCAAGATAGTGCCTTTGAGGCTATAATGCTTGTTTTCTATTGGAACTGGTAGTTCACAATGCATTTTTTAATATTTCTACTTAGGCTATTCTGGATAAAGCAGAACATGATCCTAGTTTGACTTTCCCCAAACAGCCTTGGCTGTGTGGGCATCACAGTTGTTTGTAATATCTGAAAATTACTCTGTGTTTTTTTTTTTTTTTCTGAATATAAATGTTATCATGCCTCTAGGTATTTGCTGGCACTGTGGTAGAGAAAATAGCATTAGTGTTGGAGTGGATATGGTATTTCTTAATCTTGTGGGTGACAATGTAAACAGGCTTAAGCCAAAGCTGTTGCGAAGCGGTGTCAGTTTGAATCTGTGATGCATTAGGCGTTGCGCTAAGTTCCATGACAAATATGTTCAATATTGATCTTTTCATGCTAGAGCTTAGTTAACCACATTGTAAGTCTATCACAATAAATGCCAAATAAGGTGCTTAGAGTTAAATGAAGTTTGAAAAGCCCGGTGCCCACTTACCACCTTGTGTCCGTTCAGCTGCCGGAATCTGCGCTCCGAGACCTCATCGTGGCCACCGTTGCTGTGAAGTACACTCAGTCCAACTCCGTGTGCTACGCCAAGAACGGGCAGGTACCAGAGCTGTGACGCGCGCCCGAGGGGCTGTGGTTTTACAAAGTGACACTCAGAAGGCCGCCTCCCTCTGGTGCTAGACCAACTTGAAGCGGAAAATTTGCCAGATTTTTCTCTCCTGGGTTTGTCAGAATTTCCTGAGTGAGTTGCTGGATGGTTTAAGCCTCGCATGGGTTGGCACATTTCGGCTTAGTGGGACTAGAACAGCTGCTACAAAACTGGCTTATTCACCCTCCCCATCATTGGCAGAGGAGTGAAAAATGATGATACCACCCAACAGGCCATATTTTTTCTTCTGTCTTCAGCTCTTCTCTCGGCATTCGTTGGGTCCATAAGGCGAGAGGGAGGGTAGATATTCATTAGTGTGCGCCCTGGAAAACCCTCAGACTTTTGAAAGATCGCTAGTCTCTGATGACAGAAACTTGGGGAGATGGTGGCTACCGGTCTCCACAGGTTCTAATAAGTTCCAGTAAGACCCTGCTTCACCTCTGATGTCCAGGAGTTGTAGAAACTTACAGAATATGAAGAGGTAAACTAAACATAGTAGTCATCAACCTCTGACTACCCTCACCTTTTATTGACTTCAAACGTATTCCATGTCTCTTATTTTGGCCTTTTTTCTCCCACGAAATTAATAGCGGGGTTTGGGGGAATCTGTACAAAAGATGCTGTGAGACAGATGGGTGATTGGAAGAGGCTTTCATTGCGATGTCCATGTGGTCCAGGTGATTGGCATCGGAGCAGGACAGCAGTCTCGGATCCACTGCACACGCCTGGCAGGAGATAAGGTGAACTTCTGGTGGCTTCGGCATCACCCACGAGTGCTCTCGATGAAGTTCAAAACCGGAGTGAAGAGAGCAGAAATCTCCAACGCCATCGATCAGTATGTTACTGGGACCATCGGCGAGGTACATGAGTGGGGTCTGTTAGTATGTTCACTCTTTTCTGTATAACTTTTATCTTCATCACTACAAAGAGAAAATGCTATTATTTTAAAATTCTCTATTATTTAAAATTGTTAATCTAAACTTGTTACTAATTCCTCATTGTCCTCTTTCTTATTTAACTTTATTCATACCTTTATGACACCACAAATTTTCTCTTCAAATTATAACCATTGGTTTAGTTTTGTGTGTTTGTAGTTTCCCTGTTGATGATAAATTTTTGACAGGATGGACTGATTTCCATGCATCTTAAGGTATCAGTCACAGTGCCACGCATGATGCCAAATGTTAGGTGTATGTTCAACATTACATACAAATTGCCTGAGAGCAGGTAACCAGTATCTCTCTTCTTCACCCATATTTTCTCCGAGCACCATTAACAACTCATGCTTTTGTTATTTCATGCTCTTTACTATCTTTTGATCTGAAGAAGGTATATGGGAATCAAAAATTGCCAGAATCAAGTAGCCTGCCAAAAGAATAGGGGTTAGTCCACTTTCTGGATATTAGCAAGTGCTTAGACATATTGGATGGAAAACAAGAGAAAGGTTCTGTAATCAAAACTTCAGTGATTTTCTGAAGGGTGAGTTCTACATGGGGGTGTTCATTCAGGGTCAGGAATCCGCATAGTGAGTGTCACTGAAGAGTGAGGCTGCAGAGTGTGCCTTGTGACTGAAGTACTTGAAACAGCTTTTCCTTTTCTTTACTCGTGTACTTTTCTATTTGATATTACCAAGCAAAACCCTTCTAATTTTCCTGGAAAGGTCTTTATATGTGAAAAGGTCTTTATATGTGGTTTAAGCCCCCCCTCCAAAAAAAGAAAACCATCCAAAATGGAGGCACCTTAAAATATGAATATTATGAATTATGTTTTGATTTGTCAATAAGACTCTATATACTTGAGGCTAATGGTGTAAATGTACTGTTAATACATATGCTTTGATACAGGAATATAAAGTGGTAGATTTAACTTGAGCAGAGATTAAAGAACAAAATATATTTGGAATAAACTGACGTAAAATGTAAGTGGTATAGTCTTTATTTGCTACATTTAGCATCCATTTTCTTCCTTAATGAAATGTTAAAGCATTTTATATATTCTAGAAATAAGATCCTGAATGTAAATACCTCTATTTATAATGGGGAGGTCCTGGGAGAAATGCCCACGTGCTCTCCAGCATTGTGGCATCAGATAGTCCTAAAGAGGATGCCAGAACTTTCCTCTCTCTCCCCCCACACTCACAGGATGACGATCTGGTCAAGTGGAAGGCGCTGTTTGAGGAAGTCCCTGAATTACTGACAGAGGCGGAGAAGAAGGACTGGGTGGGCAAGCTTAGCGAAGTGTCCGTCAGCTCCGATGCCTTCTTTCCTTTCAGGGATAATGTGGACAGAGCTAAAAGGGTAAGTGTGGCCTGTGGCGCGCGTGCGCGCTTGTGTGTGTGTGTGTGTGTGTGTGTGTGTGTGTGTGCAGAGAATTGATCACCATGTAGAAACTTGCAGAAATCCTGCAGCTGATTGTAAGTTCTGTGAGTTGTGTATTCTATGTGCTATGTCAGCATAGAGAATGGTTTGACTTCTCCATGTAATGTATGACTAACTCTGGTCCTGTGATTTCTGTCTTGAGTCTGAGTGAATCAGTCTGCAGTGTGAGTCATTCTTAGCTTATGCTTTGATAACGCCAGTTTTGATTTTTGTGCGTTTTAACATCAAATTGTGTTCTGAAAGTCAGTATCTATTTCCCCCTCTCTTTCCCCCCTAGAGTGGCGTGGCGTACATTGCTGCTCCGTCCGGTTCTGCTGCTGACAAGGTTGTGATTGAGGCCTGCGATGAACTGGGAATAGTCCTGGCTCACACGAGCCTTCGGCTCTTTCACCACTAATCTCATCACACGTGCTTTAAGTTTTGTTTATGTGGGTGAAAAATCATGGGGGCAATTTTGAAAAAATAAAACAATAAATCCGCATAATAACCTTGGGTTCATGGTGTCCAGTCGTTGAATGTAATTTGTCCTAAAGATAGAGGTTCTTGGGGCGTGCTCTCCCACTCAGGGACACGGCTGTGCCTTCCCCGTCCTCCTCCTCCCCCTCCTCCCCTCCTCTTCCCCCTCATCTTCCCCCAGGTGTGTTACCTCTGCCTTTCTCCCGAGCGCCAAGGGCCCTTCTTCTGCCTCTGTAACTGGTTTTCTGACCCTCGCAGCCCAGCTGGCTCGCTTCCATCACCTCCACACGAACTTTCTCTGGTCATTTGGGGGAGGAAAAAGACCCAGGCATAATAAACATTTGTGTGTAAGAAACACAGGAATACCCCGGCCTCATGGAGCTCAGCGCATCCCCAAACACTATTTGTGAGAAACTTGTAAGAACCATCACAGGAGCCAGAGAAACCGAGCAGCGCTGACCAGATGCCACAAAATTCTTTCCCAGTTTCTGTTCATCAGTTTATCCTAAACACAGCAGAGTGTCCCTGGGACCCAAACCTTGGCGGAGATCAGTGTCTTCTGCTGACCCCCTGCGGACGGATAATGCTGGTACTTACTGTCCCTCTGAGAAGTGAAATGTGTCCGTCATTCAGCAGTGTCCCCTCTGCAGCGGCATAGAGAAGGTGACACTGCTCAGTGCCCAGAAGCAGACCAGCACGCCAATTCGGGATTGCCTTGAAGTCCAGCGTGGTGGGAGGGCAGCGCCTCCTGCGTCATGACGTAATCGTGCATTTATATAACCCGTTACACCTGCAATGGGCTAAGACCTTTTGTCATCTTTCCCCTTAAACAGACGATTCCGTGCTTCTCATGTCTTGCCCCTACTTTCCATGAAAATTTCTGCAGCTTTTTTTAAAATTTATTTTATTTTTATTTTCCCTATTGCCATCCCTACCCTCCAGTACATGCCCTCACCCGTCTCCCCCCGTTGTATCCCCCCATTGCCCTGTATCCACTGGCTATGCCTACACACATGCATACAAGCCCTTTGGTTGATCTCCTACAGGCCCCTCCCCACTCCCAACCTCCCCTGCCTTTTTTTAAAGGTCATTCTTCTAGTCATTAATATATTGATTGCCAAAACCAGTTTGGCTCAGTGGATAGAGCGTTGGCCTGCGGACTGAAAGGTCCCAGGTTCCATTCTGGTCAAGGGCACATACCTTGGTTGCAGGCACATCCCCAGTAGGGGGCGTGCAGGAGGCAGCTGATGGATATTTCTCTCATCGATGTCTCTTAACTATCTCCCTCTCTGTAAAAAAATCAATAAAATATATATATATATATAGACTAATGTAGTCCGTGTATAGTACCCTCCCACATTGAACCACGGCTGGCTTCTGTGATGTCACCAATAAAATAATGTATGTGTGACCTCTGAGGGTAGGTCATAAAGACATTCAGTTCATATTCTTGCCAATTATTGATACATTCGGATTTGAAATTTGAATTGATAGCTCTATTTTTCTCCTAATAAGTTAAGAACTTGTGCCCACTTTCACAACTTTGTCCCTCCCCAACACCCTCTCCCCCCTCAAAACCCCCATAATGAATCCTAAACTTTCAATTCTGGGCTGGGGAGATAAGTTGTCTCTTAGCTTTTTTTTTTTTTTTTAAAGATAACGTTTCTGTTCACTATTCACTTATCTCTTGCAGTATCCCCTGAGTTTATCTCGTAGAAACTATGCAATGTGCCCTGCTAGCACAGTAGACTGTAATAAATCATGCCTATGGAAAGAGCATAAAACAGCTACAGTTTTAAGGAATAATTTTTTAAAAATCTGTTTTTACTGATTTTTAGAGAGAGGGAGAAGGATAGAAAGAAAAATTGATGAGGGAAACGTTGATTGGCTGCCACCTGCACGTCCCCTCCTGGAGATTGAGCCCACAACCCAGGCATGTGACCTGATCGGGAATCAAACCATTGACTTCTTAGTTGATGAGTCGATGCTCAACCATTGAGCCACACTGTCCAGGCAAGGATTAATTTTTAAACAAACACCAGTGTCACCAACAACCACATCAAGAAAAATAATTTTTCCAATAGCCTCCAACCCCATGCCCATTCTAGATTGTGGCCCCATCTTGCCCTCCACAAAATTGTCTCAAGCTCTTTACCTGAGGTAATCACTACTTTGTTTTGCCACTCACTGCTGGCTGAGCTTGGGTTTATGTCCTAACCTCTTGAAATTTGTTTTTCATCTCTAACCTGGGGGCAGATTTGTTCCTGGAAATGAGAGTAGCTCCCTTTCCAAAGTAAATATCCTGGGTATTTGTCAAGGTCAAGTTTCTGCTGTGGTCCTGGCCTGGCTGATTCACTCAGCCTTTCCTTCACTAATTGTGGAATAAAGTTGCTGACAGTACCCACCTCTTAAAGGTTGCTCTGAGGGATAAATACATAATAAGAGCACTTGGAACACTACCTGGAACTTAAAAATGCTGTTTAGTCCTACCTGGTTTGGCTCAGCGGATAAGAGCAGCAGCTTGCAGACTGAAGGGTCCCAGGTTGGATTTTGGACAAGGGCACATGCCTGGGTTGTGGACTTGATCCCCAGTAGAGGGCGTGCAGGAGGCAGCAGATCAATGATTCTCAATGATGTTTCTATTCTCTCCCTCTCTGAAATCAATAAAAATATATTAAATAAAAAGGAAATGCTGTTTATAAAAAGTGCTGGTTATTTTCATGATGCTTTCATGTATATGATGGCATGGAAGGTACTGGAGGATGATATTAATGTGTGGAAATTTCCATAAAAAGAAGTAAGTGTATATTTATGGAAGAGTTTATTTCAGTTTCCAAATAGATAGCCAAAATGTTTTTAAGTTCCTTCACTGTAGCACCTACTCTTTTTCCCACACTCCCCTTTTTATCAATAAACAAAAAGACACATTAAGACTTTTCTGAAACTAATATGGCATTTTATTTTTACTTTTTTTATTAAAATAAAATTTATAAAACATAACTTTTACCACTTTACAGTGTACAAGCCAGTAATTTTAAATATATTCACAAAATTATCCTGCCATCACACTATCTAGTTGCAGAACGTTTTCATTATCCCACGAAGAATCTCCATCCCCGGTAGCAGTTACTCTATTTCCCAGCCCCTGGTAACAATCTACTTTCTATTGGTTTGCCTATTCTGGACATTTCATATAAATGGAATCATCTGATATGTGCCTGACTTGTCTCATTTAGCACAATGTTTATAAGGTTCATGTTGTAGAATATGTGAGTACTTCACTTTTTATGGTCAAATAATCCTCCAGTGAATGAAGAGACCACATTCTGTTTACTCATTCATCCGTTGATGGACATTGGGGTTGGTTCCCCTTTGGGCTGTAATGAGTGAAGGTGCTATGAACATTTTTGTACAAGTCCGTGTGTGAACATGTTTCAGTTCTGGGTGTATACCCAGAGGTGGCATCGCAGGGCCCTATGGAAATAGGGGTTAACTTTCTGATGAACCACCAAGCTTTTCCACAGCAGCTGCGCCTTTACATTTTCCCCAGCAATGTACCAGAGCCCCATTTTTGCATCGTGATGTCAAAACAGAAAAGGTCATTTACATTTGTTTAATTTGGAGTCAAGACACATATCATTAACCATCACTTTTGAATACTAGTGCCCATAGAGATGGGTCCAGCTGGAGGCAGTGGTCACAAGGCACTAGGACATCAGGATTTGTCATCAGCAAGGGGACCGATGTGGAGTACACCTGTCTTGGCTAGAGAATCATCTGTGGGTTCCCCAAGTCACTGGAGAGTCTATTCTAAAATCATGAACCCCAGATAGATTTTCAAATCTGTTTTTCTGGCTGTGTTGTCCTAAGCGAGTCACCTAATCTTCCTGATCCTCAGTTTACCGAAATTTGAGATCACTGATAATCCCTGTTCTTTCTCATCAATGTTTCTATCCCTCTTTCTTCTAAATCAAGAAAACACACACACACACACACACACACACAGAGAGAGAGAGAGAGAGAGAGAGAGAGAAAGACCTTTAAACAAGATGGAGCTGAGATGATTCATGTCCTCATATAGGAAGGATGGAGGGCCCAGGCCTGCTTTCTCGGGTGTGTGTCTTCAGTAGGATCCCCTTTGCACAGTGTTTGGATTTGTGTTGTCACATTCTCCATTGAGCCATGATGACCCATGTATGTGAGAGTCATTTAATGTCACCGTGATCTATACTCTGATTCCCCTTCTCCCCCTCCCCACATACACAGGACAGCTATCTTGATTAAGTATAGGCCTGATAAAGTTGAAAAATTAGTATGCCAAAGAGAAGTCTGGGATCTGGGTCTGTGTCCTGCCAAGGAAGACTCATCTGAGCTATCTGTATATATATATACAAGGCTATGTGTCCAATCATCCAACCAGTAACTATGATGCACACTGATCACCAGGGGGCAGACACTCAATGCAGGAGCTGCCATGACATGCACTGGCCATTTAATAATAAATGGCACTCCAGACCTGGCACCAACAAACCAACACTTGGCTTCCCCCAAGTGGGAGACAGACATGCCACCACCCCAGAGTGATACCCTAACAAATCACAGCCAACGCTGCCAAGATCCCATGGTGCAAAATGCAGCCCACAGCCCAGCCTACCCCGTAAAATGGTCACTGTGGGCACCAGGTAATGACGTCATGTAGCAGCAACTAGCCACCTTAGAGTTTCTTCAGCCCAGGAAACTGACTTGCTTCACAGCCAGGTGCAAACATTTCATAGTTTAACCAAATGTCTGAAGCATTTTCCTGTGCCTCATCTCATTTGATCCTCCCAGAAGTCCTGGAGTAGGTAGAGAGGAGACTCAGTAGAATCCTATTTCCTTTTCATCAGCCAGAAAAATGGAGATTTAGAAAGTTTAGAAACTTGACCTGACTGAAAAGAATTAAGAAATAGTGGACCTTGAAAATGACTTCAGGTTTTCTCACTGTGCAGAATATAGTCAAACACAGCCACAGTTAAATATTAACCTTTGTTCTCCTTGTATGATGTACAATAATAATGTGCTTCATGTTGATATTTACTGCTATGTTGCTGACAATTACCTGAAAGAGAAGCTGGAGTGCTTCACTTGGCTGAAAAGTTTAGTTAACTCAGAAAACAGGTCTAATTAACCAAGTTTATCTATATACATAAAAAGCTAAGTTGACTCATGCATGTGCGATACATATTAAGCTCTCACTGGCACCAATCGCACGCATGTTTTGATCTGTCATTGTTGATTGTGAATTTGGTTGACATTTCTATTATAGAGAAAGGGCAAATAGCAATATGAAAATATTTCTTCTAATTAACTTCCTTTCAATGTGCACAAATCCGTGCACCAGGACACTAGTAGTCTTTATAAAATAAAACCATAAAACCTACCTCCAATGAGATGCTAATCATCAAAGCATTTATAAATTGGAAATCAACTCAAATGTAAATTTGCTTTTTAAACAAAGAAACCTGAGGAAATCTTTCTATAGAGTCCTAATATTCATTGCCAGGTTATTCATTGAAACATTTTCCTACATTGCATAGTAGCATATAAAATGTATTTTTCATGTCTTATATTTTATGTATTAATATTTTACTAATTAACCATCAACTAGTCCCAGTGTCACTATTAGTCTGGTTGCCAAGTTTAATCTCAAGAGTTCTGTTGTTTCCCCAAAGTTAAACTGAAAAGGAAATGGCTTTTGCAGACCAAAAAAAAACCTAAGCAAAATGGTTCAGCTGGGGGACCCTAAAACTGTAGCTGACACGAATGCAGACAAGTTGGATTGAGGTAATTTACACCACAGGGTTTCCCTAGGACAAAACTCTTTCATGCTATATTGTTCAAGTAGCTTCTGCATCTGTCACCTTTGCATTCCCCTTGTAGGTAATCTCTGGGGAGGGAACAATATTAACTGGAAAAGAGCAACTAGAGGTTCTTTTGACTTTACTTCTGAAGAACTAGCTAGCAAGTTGGATGAGTATTTACATCCCCTTAAATGTGGTAAAGTGGGAAATATAACTCTCTCCATTGCTGAAGAGATGAAATGACAAGAATGAATCTGTGCTTTTTAGAAACTTTTGTGCTGAAATCTCCAAAAATTAGAGAACCAGAGATTTTTAAATGTTGCCGAACTGAAAAGACAAAGAACAACCATAAGAATTATTTTCCCCAAAACGTCATTATATAAAAGAGAAGCCATGATGTTCAAGTTGTGGAATGTAAATCTTTTATTAAACAGTTGTCTTTCCACAGTAGTAAAGCTTTGGCATGTACAGTATAAAAATAATCACCCACCATTATTAAACCAAATTCTTTTTATCAACTGCATACTAAGTGTCTTCAATGCAATTTTTTTTCCATATAAAAATACTGGAGAAAAGTTGATAAATAACAGGTAAGAGAAAGATATTTATTTCTAGGCAATTACTAGAATCATTTGGAAAAAGTGAACACTGTGGATATTTTAAATGTCACAGGGACATGCTGTTCCTACAATATCGCGGGCCAGACGGTTAAGTGGAAGCAGAAGTGTTTGGGTAACTTTCCCACTTAAAGTTTTGGTAATATCATTTCAGTACATTCTGCATCTGGGTTGGTGCATGCGCTTCCCTGCGGATCCCAAACCAAATCACAAGTTAGAATCATTTTGTTAAAAATACTGAGCGATGTTGGACACTTTGGAGCAGTACAGGCAAGGAACTGCCCCCTTTTACTAGAAAAGTCTCAAAACACTCCCAGGGTGATGCTTGGAGAAGCTGTGGGCTGAGCTGAAGCTGGAGAAGTTACTCTCCAGAGCGAAGGGCTTAAGAAAGAAACAAACACTCTAGGATGGGGTCTGCTAATGTCGCTCCAGTTTGGATGGGCCTTGGCAGAGATCCACACGTTGTTTTCTGGGCTGGAAATATTACTCCCGGGAATCTTCTCTGTCAGCCTGTACATCTAAAGGCATGAAGCACTCAATTGGGCAGTTGACATTCTGTTAAAATGGAAGATGAAGAAAAATTAGCAGCAAATACTGCCAAGGGTACAGAAAAAAAGAAGGGGGGCCTTCCATGACAATTACTTCTAGATAGAATATCTGTAGCTTTAAGAACCTAACAATAGCCCGACTGGTGTGGCTCAGTGGTTGGGTATCAACCTATGAACCAGGAGGTCATGGTTCGATTCCCTATCAGGGCCCATGTTTGGGTTGTGTTCTTGATCCCCTATGGGGTATGTGCAGGAGGCAGCCGATCAATGATTCTCTCTCATCATTGAGATTTCTATCTCTCTTTCCTTCTCCTTTCCTCTCTAAAATCAATAAAAATATATATTTTTTAAGAGAACCTAATAACAAACTCAATTAACTGAATAAAAGGTGATGTTCAAGAGATTATCTATTAGGACCAAAATTATGTTATAGGATGCAGTACTCAAGTTACTCAAAGGTTATTTTGTTTTGTTTTTAAAAGAGGTTCATTCAAAAGAAAAGTACCCATGGAAAGAAAGTCCCTACTATGTGACCAATTGCACTTAGGGGAGAAACACCTACAGAAATGAGGCCCAGGCAAATGTACTCACAGTATTTGAGTTCTGGTGGTATCTCGGAGGATACTGGTTGTAGGAGTTACCAGCAGTGCCTTCGTGACCGGGTTCGGCGCCCGGTCTGCGGCAGTTGTCACAGCGCCAGCCCTGAGAGCAGAGGCGTGCAGTCAGAGGGGTTACAAGAAGAGTAGCACCTCACAGGGTTAGCACGTGACTTACAAAAGAATGTCAGCTCTTCATGGGCAAAATAGAAGCAGTTCCATCAGTTATAACCTTTGTAGAATATACTTTGGCTGATTACTCAAGAGAAAGGGCAGAAGGAAGGGGCACTGTCTTAGATCTGGGGTGTTATTCAACACATTTAACAATGCCAAAGGGGCACCTGTTCTTTCCATTGAAGCTGGAGGCTGAGTGCGACCCAATTTTAACAGGTTAGGTGCCAAAGAAGAGAAAACGGCCTGAGAACCCTGGCTGTGCGAGGGGCTGAGGCTGCCGCAAAAGGGGAGGACAGGAAAGGGTATCACCCAGGCAGCTACGTGCCAACAGGAAATGAGGCGCTTTAACATTTCGTAGGGGGCACTGCCACACCTGTACGTACAGCATGCACACGAGAAGCTCAACCCTGAATCGGCTTCTCCTGATCTCATCTAAGTTGCAGAGAGCCTTACCCGCTGGCCCCCAAAGCATGTGCAGGAGCAAATAGCACCGAGATATTCCTTCTGCCACTGTTCTCCGACGTGGTATGTCTTCCCATCATCATAGCACGTCGTCTCATCTACATGGAGACACAAGTCAGGAGTGTGTGTAAGACTGAGAGCAATCAGACAGACGGGACCCCAGTGTGGGGGTGGCTTCTGTTCCTCCCCCAATCTGCATCATCACAACGAAAACAGCACGGGTTTATGGGAATTATTCGTCATAGAGAAACCGTTGTACAGACCATAGGGCAGCATTTCCAAACACGTGATCTGATAAACTGAGAAGAGGGAGGTCGTATTTTAAAAGTTGAGTGTAAAGACTCGTAAAGCTTTCTGATAACTTTTCACTGCAGTTTATGGTCAAAACGCTCAGGTTGGAAAAGTGCTGAAGTGCCTGTCATAACATTAAACCATGGCTCATTTTTGAAGCTTGTCTCTGCTTTCCCAACTCACAAGATTAATAAGCCCGCTGTCCATTCCTCAGGGAGACCTAACGACTCTACTCGTTTCCATGAATGAGAGAGGCAGCTCGGTAAGGAGTGTGGGAGTGCTTGACAGGACCCTAAATATTAAACTGTGGCAACGTACGAGGATCACACTTGAATTCTCCTTTTCCGTTTCCAAGACACGTGCAGCTCATCATCTGGCCGTTTTCTCCCTGCCGATCCCACTTCTCTCCAATCTTGTAGTTTACACCATTGTCGTGGCACCACTCTGTGGGGGCGGGGGGTCAGGTAAAGAGTTAGCGGTGGGTTCTGACGCACAAGACAGTGACAGCCCTGGGACATGTCACACTCGCATCTGGAAGGAATGGTTAGGAAGGTTAAAGGTCATCATGCCTAAGACAAACCATTTTTTGGGGGGGTTGGATTTTAAAATATTATCTTTACCATTTTACATTTTCTAGGCTCCTTTAAGATTCAATTGATTCCACCATAATCACATCACAAGAACAGTCAGTGACCTTCATTTGAATTCTCTTCATTATTAAGGTAAAACTAAAGTAGGATTTGAGGGTTTTAGGAGTAGAAAATCACTTTGGATTTGCAGAGATCCTGGATACAAAGCAGCTCCATTAACCAAAAAAACCCTCACAAAGACAAAGATCAGCAGGTTTCTATATGCCACATAAATGAGAAGAGAAAAAGAATAAACCTGTGTATCAAAAACAAAAAAACAAAAAAAAACAAACACACAAAACAAAACAAAAGGCCAACAAAATAATAAAGCACTGGTTACTATCCCTAAAAATAAGACTGGTTTTAAGGAGAGCTAACGGTCACAGTTATATATCTTTACTACTAAACATAAAAGTTAACTTTTTTCATTTCCACAGTTCATACTTAAACAAAACACATGTCAGAAGTTTGTAAAACAATGTATTACTTTCATTCTATCAATGTCATTCCTTACACTTTAAATTAATTGACAATTAAGACATCTAAGCAAAGAATATGTCATTTGAGGCAAAAAATGTCATTTGAGCCACATAAATCAAATTATAGTTCTCCTTCCAAAATTGTACCTAACTTTTATATAGGCAATAAATATATAAACTTAAAAAGTAGTTCATTTGCATAAATGAAAAAATCGTCTGATGCCAAACATTAAAAATGCCAACTTCTAAACATTATGCATGACACCTTTGCTGCTCTTTCAATTTCCAGATGGTCCAACATAGTAGTGTGCAGTGAAAAAATTGGTTGTTTTATGCTTCAGCTTGAATTAAACCATTTCATGTACACAAGTTAAGTAAAATACTTTGGAAAAAATATATTATGCTATATTTCTCCAAATATGATTTCTAGATATATGTCTATACACAGTTTATTTATAAGGCATAATGATGAACACCTACAAAAATGAACCAATTATCAATAATACATCCTCTAAAAACAAAGCACAAATAAAAGGTTAATAAATTTTACTACTGAGTCTCAAAATATAGTAATTCTTCAGGTCATTTTAACTAAAACATAAGTCATATATTGCCATCTCTTTATAATTTGAAAATTAAATAAATTTTAATTGAAGATTCTTAATTATCTACACATTATCTGTACTCCCTTCATTACTTAAAAAGATTCAAACTACCTGATATGCATCTGTGTATGTGTGATGTGAGAGTGTGCATGTGTGTATACTCTGATACGAGTTTGTTTGGTTTGTATTGAGATAGTATTGCCCTAGATGGTTTGGCTCAGTGGATAGAGCATCGGCCTGAGGACTGAAGGGTCTCAGGTTTGATTCTAGTCAAGGGCACATGCCCGGGTTGTAGGCTCCATCCCCAGTGGGGGGCATGGGTGGAGGCAGCCAACCAATGACTCTCTCTCATCACTGATGTTTCCATCTCTCTCTCCCTCTCTGAAATAAATAAAAATATTTTTTTTTAAAAAGAAAGAGTGCTTGTGAACATAAATATTTACCTCTGAGCTGACTCAATACTAAAGGTTAAAAGAACCTTGGAGTTTCTTTTGCCTCACATTTGACCTGGCTTCAAAGAATTTGACTGAGCTCATGTATCTTCACGGCAGAGTTTAATCATATTGGCACCACAAATTTTATTTTAATTGTCGTATTGGCACACTACCCTTGAAATAAGCAATATTCCACAAGTAAAATTTCCCATCATGTTTCTATGATGCAAAATGTTACTTCGAGACAAGCCGTCTCCCCCTGTTTGCTTCATGTTTGGAAGAGCCTGCGTCTGCCAAACATGACTCCCTGGCACAGTGTGCAAATGCGTGGGGCTGGAAGAGAGAGAACGTCAAGTGGATGGACAAAGCAAGCTACTCACTAGACGAGTCACATCTGAAATGACCACTGCCAAAGCCTAAGCACTGGCAGGAGAGTTTAAAGCCAGATTCAGAAAACCGCTCCCACTCCTCTCCAACGGCATAGTGGGCAACCGTGTAGGGGTCGAAGCACGAGTCATCCGTAGGTGTGTCCACTACATGAAGAAAGGGAGGAAAAGGCAATAAAAACGACATCTTATTGGTAGTTTTGGAGGAGAGGAAGAAAACTGATTAGTCCACACAATGATTTAATCTGACACAACAGCCCCAGTAGCACTCAGAAGCATTCACCTGTCTATCGACTGTTGCCAGTGGACACCTGAAAAGGCAGCTTAAAATAAACCCGTCTTTCATTTTTTGTCATCAGTTCTAAAAATTCATTTCTGGTAAATCTAGTCTATAGAATGTGGAATGGATCTGGACTCAATTTAGGCGAGTTAAGATGCAAAAACTGGAAACATCTCTCCATCAGTATCTAATGCCCTTAAGCTAGTTATTATAGTATAGTGATCTGTAACGTGGGCATAATAGTGAAAACATCTCTACCTGCTCCTGATCTTGTGAAGGTCACGTGAGATCATGAATTCAAAGTACTGGTCCATTACCAACAGTTAGGATGTGCTCACCAAATAAAGAAATATCTTCAGAGGCCATCTTTTGCTTTCCCTGCAATACTCCATTAGAATGTGATCTTCACTATTATTTTTGCAAGTTTTGCAAAACAGTGCTAAACTTTGACATTTTGTACATTCTGGCAACTGTAGGACTGCTTTTTATCAATAAAATCAATTGTTCCAGATAAGAGGAAGCAATGGGATATGAATGACTTAGGAATCGTCAATAGTGTCTCTTCACCTTGCCAAGATCTAGATCTTTGTGTTTGGGGAAACCCTATTGTAAAGTAATTTATGCAAACAAAGCATGTTTCAAATTATTTTAAAACTTAAATAAGCTAACTTCTGTGTCTTTGCATCTCACTGTGCGTGCAATCTCACTGTTTACAATGCAAAAATCAAAAGCTCAAAAGCCATAGATATTTGAAGTGCCTAATATTTTAAAAGGCAACACCTTGGAAAAAATAGTTTGGGGAGACTATGAAGTCTGTTTCAGAGCCAGGAGAACCTGGCTAGAATGCAGAATACCACTGCTGGGAATACAGAGGCGGAAAGAAAAATAGAAGGAACTTATAAGTACTACTATGAGGGGTTTCACTAAGCCTCCTAAAAATAGCCAGGTGTTAAAATTCCACCAGACTAAAGTTAGGGAGATGGAATCTTAAAAAAAAAAAAAAATGATGTGGAAAAGCACAAAGACCTTTGTGCTCTTAAAAATTCCTTTCACATAGCATTCTATTAGCAAAACCACACAAGGCAAAGGGTATGTGTTACCATGGATATATATACAACAACTAGCACAAAATAACACCCTATTCCCCCTCCTCTGCCAGATATGCAACTGCTTAACTCACATGCATTCATACATGTAAATAGCACCGTCAGATGAGGAAGGAGGCTGAGACTAAGTCAACGGGCCCTAGAAATAAAGCCAGCCCTCATCGGTTTGGCTTAGTGGAGAGAGCATCAGCCTGCGGACTCAAGGGTCCCAGGTTCGATTCCGGTCAAGAGCATGTACCTTGGTTGCGGGCACATGCCCAGTAGCGGGTATGCAGGAGTCAGCTGATTGATGTTTCTCTCTTATTCATGTTTCTAACTCTCTATCCCTCTCCCTTCCTCTCTGTAAAAAATAAATAAAACATATTTTTTAAAAAAATAAATAAAGCCAGTCCTGGGCAGAGGAAGGATTAGCCTCCCTACTGGTAAGACACCCTCTGACTGGAAGATTCAGGACTCAGGGTTTTGATTACTCCCTATCTTATGTTTCCTGAGCATTTTCAGCTGCTACAGGTGGAACAGCCAAGGGACAGACACACTACTTGTTTAAAAGGACTTCCCAGGTATTGCAGAGAGTCAAGGACCACTTAACCTCGACAGGGGTTTTGGATCTGTGTCATCAGAAAACAAATGGAGCTAACAATGGAATAAGGAAGTCCTTGGGACAGAAATGGGCTATGTTGGTAGCATTTTACATGAGGAACAAACACCAGCTGCCCCTAATGTCCACAGATGGGGAATTTCCTTTCATGGGGTAGGTAGGTAAAAATCACTCAAGAGGACTCCACATGGTGACATGGACACAGTCTGGGCAGAGAGGACCTGTGCTCTGTATCAACTCAGAAAGATACTCCATGGCCAGGACTCAAGAGTGTCAGATGAAGGATCTGAGCTTGTGCCAGGTGGATCATTACATCCCTGTTTGTGCCTCTGTCAAATATGTATGCATGTTACAAAGATCCTAGGAAAATACAGTGGAACCTGGTTTCTCAAATGTCTCCCATATAGAACAATTCACTTCTCAACCTGATCACCCTTTCCTACTGATGCCTGTATGATTGATCAGTCACGCATCTCCCAGGTGACAGAGGAGAGAATGTGCGAATTTGAGTCAGTTTACCACTGTTAAAATCTCAGGAATTGTGCTGTGAATAGTCTCGTGCTTTTTTTGCTTTTGCTGCTTATAATTAGTTTAATTTTCATTTTCCTACCGTTCATTTCTTTTCCTTCTTGTTAAATTTTCATTTACATTTCATGTCCCTTTTGTTTTTAAAGGGTTCATTTATAAACAGCACATTAGACATCCGTTCAAGAAATGAGGTTCCACTGTAATTCAATTTAAAGTTGCTCGTTTACTTCACGATGTACCATTATTTCCCAAAGCTCAAGGACAACAGCAACAGCGGGACAGTCAGTGGAGAAAGCAACCCCCCCCCGAGAGGGGAGCCTGCGCCTGAATAGCACAGGCGTTCACATACCCGAGTTGCCCACAGTGACAACCTCCTCTCGAACCTTGTACCGCTTCTGGTCCTTCAGTGCTTCCACAATGATGTTGTAGGTGGTCCCTCTGGTGAGACCCGTCAGGGTAGCACTAGCAGAAGTTCCAGGAACTCGGAACTACCATTAATGGCACATCCAAAGTAGGGAAGAAAGCATTAGAGAGAGGAATCCATGACTTTCCCTACTCTCTTATCAATAACCCTCACTGTATAAACAAAATAAAGGGACACCAATAAAGCAGAGGGGGTAAAAGGTCCCTAAAGGCCAAAGAGAGAAATGGAACTTGGGGTGAATGGCCAACACTTCTACCTGCCAGATTTTCCTGCCAAATAACTACCCCATGTACTCCACCATTACCAGGAGCCCTCAATAATTCTAGACAGTCTCCGTTCCAGCTGCTGCAGCCGCAGGTCTGCACGAGCCCAGGAAACCCTGGCCATGCCCCCTGTACATAGAAGGTGGCACTGTAGGGAGATTTATTCATCCCATGAGAGGTGGCACCTGACCCCCACTAGGATCCTTAAGACACTTTGGAAAATCCTCCAACTCAAGCTTCTAAGCTCATAAATCTTCCACAGTTGTAGTCAGTTTTTAAAATTCTGCCACTTTTCTAAAACTAAGAACACAATAAAATTGATACCAGCAAGACAAATTAAAGAACAGAAGTTTTAGTTAGAGAATCAATCACTTACAACAGCTGATATGCACAGCTTCACCTAAGTTCTTTTTCCTCAGACCTATCGTAGATAATAGGATTCTTCAAGGACAAGCCATAGGATGGTGTTTCAGCCCTTAGGGGCACAAATTTAAATTCAGGCAGAATATTTCTCTCTTTTCTGGGATCATTTCTTTGTATTACCCAGAAGCCTCAAATCAGTGAGAAAAATGGAGAAGATTTCACTCTTTCTGCTAACTAAAAACTAATGACACTCTCCCCAACCCCTACCCAAAGTAGTACCACATTGAGATGAAAAAGAAAAAAAGATAAAATAAAAGTCAGGGCTTAATCAAGTCAGCTAAAAGGTCCTGAAAACGTTAGCCACTTGATGTGGGAGTTTCGCTCACTTCTGTTGTCTAGCTTGCTCCTTTCCCAGCTTCCCAGTTAGGAGTAAAGAGAAAAAGTCATTAAATACCTGTAAGGGTTCTTCATCAATGCCAATTGGATGACATGAAATTATATACTCAGAGCTTTCCTGGAATGGGGTCCAAGAGATGGTTGTCTGAGAGAGAGCCTCTTGTCCTGTAGAAGCATTTGGTTTGAGTCCCAGAACGTGAGGGTAGAGGTGATGGTCTACGTCTCCCCTGGGGACATGACCAATTTCGATCTCCTCATTTACATTCGGCGGATATGCTCCTGGCCTATGCCTTATAGGGGTGGCCGTTGTGGGCGGTGTGGTCCGCCTAAAACCATGCTCCTCAAAGATCATTTGTTGCCCAACACTGGGCTGCTGACCCGCAGTGCCAGGAAGCTGAATACCGTTTCCATACCCAGGATTGGTGATGAAAGGGGTCTTTTGAGCTGTGGAGGGAACATCCAAGATCTCTGGTCCATGAAGATTGGGGTGTGGAAGGGTTACCAGTTGGGGAAGCTCATCTAGCCAAGAGAGGTTAGAGCCAAAAAAGCAAAGCTTGTTAATAAGCTCCCCGAAGTACCAGCAGTAGTCATTATCAACTCAGGCAACAATGACTGTTTATCGATTTGATCAAAGCCCCTGGAAAATTAGCAGTTCTTAAATCACAAAACACTTTTTCCAGAAAGAAATTTTAATGATTTTTTTCCCCCAAAAGCTTCCTTTAGAGCAGGGGTGGGGGACGTCCAGCCTGGGGGCCAGTGGAATCATTTGGTCTGGCCCTGCCAAGGTCCTAGGGGTGAGTTAATTAAATGTTTGACCCAATATTACAGGCCAATTTTCTACATTGATCATTTTGTATGGCCCTCGAATGATGTTATATATGGGCCTTGGCAGAAAAAAACGTCCCCCATCCATGCTTTAGAGTTTAACATTGAAAAAAGTGTTAGTATGAATTGATCATACAAAGCTTTCAGACCGCTGAGCCCCACAGAAGCTGCCTCTGCTTAAATTAAGCCTAATGGAATTTAAATGTGCAGCCTTTCTCCCCACTCCCCCCCCCACCTTTTTTTTTCTTCATTTGAGAATTGAGTTTAAGGACTAGAGTGCACACTAATTATATCAGCATTTGAAGTATGAGAATCCCAGAGGTTTGGGTCAATGGTTTGAAATGGTAGAAATAGGTTAAATGCATACATGTTCATTTTTATATTTCTATAAGCATAAATACAGCACTTTCTTCAAATTAAAATGAAATTGGGTGAAAAAGTAAGACATTTTGTTGGTTGCAAGTTTCAGAAATCAAGTAATAAAGACAACTAGGGAATTTCCTCCCAACTTTTTTCTTAAACATTTTTAACTTCAACAAAAGGTAGAGACAAATAGCAACTGTAGCCATTTCACTTGTACATTTCCAGAACTGTTTTTGAAATTTTTAAAGGTGAATAAAAGGCTTTATTTTGACTGGCTAAGGAAAGAATAAAACTGAACTAACGAATTACATTAGCTTATCTCTGCTATCAAAAAGCACAACATATACGCTGCGCTGTTAGGAAAAAAAAAGTTTCGTGAGAAATGCATCGAAACCTGGAGAACCTTTGCACCGCAAAATTAAACATTTGTAATTAATTCTCCCGGTTACCCAGAAGGTACTCTTTCTTTACCTGTCTTTTTCCTCCCAATCAGAGGCTCACTCTTCTGGTTGTTCTTAAGGGCAATGACTTGGATTGTGTACTCGGTTCCTGGTTCCAGACCTGAAGAAGGACAGATCATCATGTTACATCCGATGGCTCAGCTTGTCAAGTGGAAATGGATTTCTCCGGGAATCACCCATGGGAAGCAAGCATCATCTGTCCTCCGCCCACTGTCCTCATGGAAGGTAAAACTGACTTCCTTTCCTTCCATAATCACCCAAATACTGTGCAAGCGACGGCCACTGAACAAATTAATGATCTCACTATCCAACTTGGCAGCTGAATAAGCACTTCCATGCTAAATTTTTCTGGACATTCTTATAGCATGTGATCTTATTTTGCTTTTTGAATTGCCAAAAAAAATCTGTCAGCATTGTGGGGTAAACATTTGGGAGAGACCATTGCAGATTATATCCATGACTGTGCTTAGGCCTAGTAACCAGACGGCCCTCAGCGACAGGATCAATGGAGCTGAGAGGGTTTCAAATAAGCTAGTTTGCCCTGAACAATGTATTTTTCTAGGACTGACAAGTATCTGGCAAACGTAGAGCAAATAAAGAGATGGAATTACTTCCTTCACATGGACTCATGCCTGTTGGGAAGTACTGAGCTCTACAGCTTTTACACCGAGAATGCTCTTTGGGCTTCTCGGTCTCGTGGCGTAACATCAAAGACTCCAGTCTTTAGATCTGTGTTTTTATTATCCATGGACATATCCATATGGACTCAATGCATTTCCCCCACTTCATGAATTCCAATCCTAGTTACTTTTACAATCTACATAGGCTCACCAGCTAGAAACATTTATGGACTTAAATTCCTTCCCATATCTTACTATTCAACAGATCATACCCATTCTACTCCAACAGTCTTTCTTGAATTCAGCCCTTCTCCCCTCTGTCTCTGCTCTAGTTCACAGGAGCACGGGATTTGGAGTCAAGTTGTTCTGGGTTTGAATCCCAGCACTACTACTTTTTGGTTGTGTGATAGGAGAGTTACTTAATCTCTCTGAGCCTCAGTTCCCTCATACGTAAAATGACGATAATAATACCTACCTCACAGGGTTGTTGTGAGGATTTAAATTAGATATTGTATGAAAAGTGCCTAGCACAGTGCCTGGCACACAGTAGAATAGGTGCTCAATAAATGATAGCTATTATTATTAAAAAAAAAAAAAAAAGACACAGTTGGAATCTGCTAGGCACTTTCTGTCCTAGGCAGTAAGGAGAGAATGACAGCGTGGAAGCAGCAATACCAGTAATCGTAGCCTCTGTGACGCCAGGGCGGGGCCGAGGGACCACTTCTCTGGGAGGGGACCCAGGCTTCTCATACTTGATGATGTAACCAGTAATCTTGGCTCGGGGGGGCTGCCAGGATACCAGCAAGGAGTTGGGTGTGGTGGCCAGGAAATGCAGGTTGGATGGGGCATCGATGGCTAAAAGAAATCAAAATTAAGTCTCAATGAATAACCAAGAAAATTATCTCCACACTCTTTTCCAGCCCTTAACAGACTCGAGAGAATCTGAAAATGTTGTAAACTGTATAAGAGAACCACTGTGATCTATAATACAAAAATAGCAGCCTCATTTTTGATTCTTAAGTTCACATGACTGGTCACAGACAAGCCAGTGGCATTTCTTCAGCAGGAAGTATAGTTACCCGTGGAGGCGTCGATGACGACGGGGGAGCTCCGGGCATTGTCATTCAGGGTGTACAAGTAGATCTTGTAGTCAGTGCCGGGTTGTAAACCTGGGATTTGGGAAGAGACAATTTTTATCTGATTTTGATTCACTAAGAAGTTTCAACTCCTCTGCAATTTTCATGGTTCTTCTACCCTTGCATATTTATATGAACCACTGAGGTGGTTTATATTTGAATAATACATTTAGAGCATGGTATGGGTAATAACTGTTAATGAGAAACATATCTCAAAGAAAAAATCACTGATACATACCAAGATGCTGGCGAAAATAAATTTGAGAATATATAAATCCTACATTCTTAGAGAATGATGAGTACCTATTGAGTGTCTTTTCTTTATCATAATCAGATCGTCTTTGATTGGTAACTAGAATCAGAATTTTAAATCTCAAAGAGAGCTGAATTAATCCAGATATTGAACAGTCTCTGATCTTTATAATGTGGTTTGATTTTTTAAAATTTCATTATGCTATATCATCGATGTTAATGTTGAATCACTTTAGTTTCTTTTAGTTGTAAGCATTATGTTACAATTTTTTAATATAAGAAAGGGTACAATGATTAAAAATCAAAATGATGAATGGAACTTATGGCATTTCTCTGGCAAACATCAGATAAAATCAGGCATTCACAGGACAAACCAATTTCTGATTATTGTTTGAAAATGAGTTTTTAAAGAACAACTGGTTTATCATAAAGCTTTGGAAATAATTTAACCAATGTAAGTGCTGGACTAAATGAATGAACTAATGGATGCGTGAGCAGCGGTGAGCAAGTGCGGTCCACACAGTGAGTGTCCTGACCTGTGATGGTGTAGCTTCTGACATCGGGGCTGATCATTCTCTGAACTGGAGTCTGGCCATTTCCTGGTATAGCGTCAACTTGGAAGCCGGTGATTGTCTCAGTCTTGGTTCTCCAGCTAATGGTGATGGTAGTCTCAGTAGCATCTGTCACACGGGCCCTTCTTGGGGGGCTGACATCTGCATGGGATCATAGCCTGAGATTAGTGCTCATATGGGTAAGGTTTTGATATTTTATTTTAAATGTTCACTTATTAAACAACAAATACATCCATTTCTACACATGACAATGTAGAACATTTCTCCTATGGCCTCCAGAAAGAGACGTGGACAATAATTAGAAATATAAAAATATTCACCTTTTCTTTTTGGAAGAACTGAAAAGCTTGTTAGAAATACTATCAGTGGTTCCCAACTAGTTTATAGCATCTACAAATCCCTCAATAAAGGTGAAAATTATTAATTTTTTAAAATGTAAAATATGTGTAGCAGGAGTTAGGATAATATGGCCAGCCAGCAATGATATATACATGCATTGCTAGTATTTTGCCATTTCATAGGGCTTCATATTTTTTCTCTCAACAGATACAATGCCATCCCTATTTTATAGACGAGAAAACATTGACACTTTATATGATTTCTGAAAGAGTATATCGGGAGTTCATTGACATGGCAGAAAACTAGAATCGGGGCCCAACTTGGTCCAATTCTACTGCACTGTCAAGATACAGTACAAAGCAGCATGTCCTGCCCAAACTTAATCTATGAAAACAAATTCCAACAAGTAGAGAATAAACTAATCTTCGTCCCTAACACCAAAGGCTCCAGTAGTTAAGTCAAAAAGATGGGCGAGCAAATCAATTCATAGATTGGGAATCACTCCATTGTTAACTTAATGATCTAGAAAACTATTTAGCATTCTTTAACTTTTGTTTATACAGAATGTTGTTTGATACTTAAAAGTTTGATCACTCACTCTCCAAGGTAGCGACAACTCCTTGAGCTGGTCTGCTCGTCAAAGTGTCCTTCAGAGCGTAGACACTCACTTCATATTTGGTGGCCACCTAGAAAGAAAGGCATGGTGAGCTTCATCGATCTGAAGCCCGGTGACTTTCACTGCTGCATTAGAAAGATGCCATAGTTATGAAAGAAAAAGAAATAAACTAGCAAAACCTACAGCACTATAAATTCCTAGACTATTTTCATTCCTGCACATACAGGTGATCAACAACAAATTTAAATGATATCAATTTCAAAATGCTCTTAGGGGTAAAGCCCAAGTAAGCCATAACTGACATATTTATACTAAGCTGATACAAAATGAGGAAAATGGGTATTAGCTTGTTTCTTTATGAACAGACAGGTATAAACTAGGAATTTTTCTGATCATAGAGAGACAAAGAGACTATCTATGAACCCTCTTTCTATAGTTTCTTCTGGAATTGGACTTACGTTAAATATATAAAATTTTCTAGGTTACTGGCTGGCTTTTTGCGTGCAAGTCCAGAAGCACTAAAAGAGTTTTTATGAAGGTAGGATCGGGCTGGGTTGGTACAAGCTGGAGAATATTCCTTGCCAAGGTAACAGCGCGCAGAAAATATATTAGTAACTAAAGAAGATATATACAGTCCACCTGTATATAAATTGCCCCCTGCACTCACACATACCCTTTGAAAGTGAACAGAATACATTTAAAGAACTGTGCAAAATCTGAAGCTGTTTATAAAATCGATACAAAACCACAATAAAAGTATTGGCAGACGCCAAGAATATAATTAGATTTACTATGACATCATATTCCTACCACCTTAAACTGTGTAAGAGATGGCCTACTTCTTTATTCCAATGAAAAATAGCACTTCTTACCATGAGTCCTGATACAACCACAGATGTGCTATCGGGAGCAAGGTTGATTTCTTTCATCGGTCCTGTCTTCTCCTTGGGGGTCACCCTCACTCGATATCCAGTGAGCTGAACATTGGGGGCTGTCCACTGGGCAGTCAAGCTCGTTGGTGTAACCTGAGTAAACTTCAGGTTGGTTGGTGCAGGAATGGCTGTCAGAAGGGTCATTGGTTAGAGGTTATCTTACAGGAAATGGGGAAAACGGACACTAAAGTGATTTCCAAGAAGTGGAATAGATTGTGCTTGGTTTGGGTGAGTACCCCGATCAAAGATTCAGTCTGAGAAAGTACAACAAGAAGGGATGCAAAATGAAGAAAATGTTTGCTGAAAGCATGTTTTATATCCACCAATGTTCAAAATCACTGGAAACACAGGTAAATGTCAGAATTCTGAGACTTTAGGTTTTAGAAGATGTTTTTGCTTTCCCTTAAAAATTTTTTTTGAAAAGTTCAGAATGACTGATTTAGGCCATTGAGATTGATTTTTCATTTGTGCGGAAAGATGAGCAATAGCCCTTTTCCGATATAAATTATCCGTGTATGGAAATCCATTTCCCAGAGTATTCCATACCCCCACAGTTAGAATTATGTTTTGGATCGCTTTATTTGGACCCTGTGGCAGATATCACTGCTAAATTTGAAGTATTCTCTGTGGTGCAGCATAAGAAAATTGGATCATAACAGAAGCAGCAAAGAGAAGCAAAGAGCAATAACACAGATTGTCACCTGCAGGGTTTATGCTGTCACAAGGACACATCTTTAGCGTTCCCCTGTGCTTCAGAAACAAAGCACAAGAAGATAAAGTATTATAGAAAGCATTTGCCCTATGTGTCCGATTCTCAATCTTTTAAGCCAGTTATACACCAGGCACATGATTATCTAACCAGAGAAGGAAGGTCTTAACCATGTGTTCTCAGAATTATGCTGCTATGAAATGGCTCATTGTGGGTTCCTTTTTTTAGAGTAAGCTCTAGGATGTCAAACTCCTTTTCTTTATACACAGTGAGTATAGCCACAGGGAGGCATAGCTCAGAAAATAATCCACAATTTTAGAATTATCTTCAAATATCTCATTTTATGGCCTGGTTGATGAGCCAAGTTACTCCAAAATGTCCGTGTATTAGACTTGATTTAAAGATTACCTAAACTTCATTGTTTAGTACTATTCCTCGTAAAGAGGGCTTTTTCTAATAGAGGCAACTTTTTTTTTTTTACCCCCTTACATGGAAATCAATAGCCTGATAAATTCATTAAGCAGGGCATAAAGCCTCTGCTCCCATGAGCACTCAGTGGTGCAAGTAACGATATACCTGTGGACTGGGTTCCAATCAAGGGCTGGCTCTCCATATCACCGTGCAAGGCAATCACACTGACTGTGTACTCAGAACCAGGCCTGAGGCCTTTCAGCTCTGCAGTGTCTTCTTCACCATCAGGGAATAGCTCATGGATTCCATCCTCAGGGCTTGAGTAGGTCACCCTGTACCTGGAAACTTGCCCCTGTGGGCTTTCCCAAGCAATTTTGATGGAATCGACATCCACATCAGTGAATGCCAGTCCTTTAGGGCGATCAATGTCTGTTAGGCAAATTAATGGTAAGAGGTTATGGGAAAAGCAAGTTGTGAAATAAGCAATTTTTTATAACATGCAAAGCAGTTTTGCAGATACCATTCTCTTTGATGAATTAAATTCCAACCCACTATTACAGAGAAAATTACCTGATCTTGTTGAAGTAATTTTGATTTTAAAAATATTTAATGTCACATCATTTATTAAAACAGGTGTATACGAGATGTGTAGACACCTTGCAAAGTGTCCTCTCAGAGAGGATTTATTTGCATTGATTTTGAGATTTTGTACCATAATTTATTTTTGCAATGTGATGTCAGTCTCACAGACCTGGCTTTTCTACAGCTTTGGGAATGGTAAAATTGATTTTCAATGTTAGATTTAGATTTTTATAATCCTTCTGTAATAACTCTGGTGCAGCCACAGTCCTGCAAATGGCCCAAACAAACCAGCTTCATGAGAAAGACTTCAATCAACTTTACCATCCAGTTGTAGAAAAGACGGTCCTGGCAAAATATCCTGTAGATGTGCAATAGGCAAATAAGCTTTCGCTGAGGCCATTTAAGCAAAAGAAACTTAAAGCACAGCAACCAACTATGGTGGTTCCACAATTTCTTTCCCTGTATGTTCATTGCTTGGAACTGGGAAGAAACAATATGCTTGTAAAGGGCTCAACTCCACATATAAACTGACCAACCAGTTGGCTTTCCTCGTGTATAATCGCAAATGACATGCAGAGGGCATTCAGATGCCTAAGAACAAGATCTGACTTTGAAAATGGAAGATGAGCATGGGTTACATACTGGTGACGGCCGTCTGGACCAGAGGCTGACTCTCTCCGTTTTGACTTTGAGCGTAGACACTGACCTCATACTCCACTGTGGGCTGCAAGCCTTCGATGGTCATTTCTGTTTGATCTGCGAAGGGAGTGAAAAGCAAAGGCAGCATCTATGTCATTCCACTGTAATGTCTCCAACGGACATTCGGATTTCGGTAGAAAACGTGTGGTAGCCTAGATTTTCATTGTCAGACTTATCAGGAAAATATAAAGGAGTCAGACATGGATTTCCTCTTGGATAAATGTGTTTATTGCTAATACAAATGATCATATTGGAGTAAAGTCACACTAAAGAATAAGCTCCAAAATTTAATATGATGCCCCCAACAATAAATGAGGATAATTTTGAAAAAAAAAATTAACTTGACTTTAAGATATTGCCTTAAGGTGTACTCTCTCTCTATATATATAACATCACATTTCCCCTCCCCACTTCTTCCTTGATGGCGAGTAGCTTTACTTCTCTCTCCCCTAAGCTCCAAAGGCCCCCTCCTTTTTTTTTGGCCTCTATAACTTGTTTCCTGAGCCCACACAGCCCAGCTGATTCACTTTTCCTACCCCTATGCCTTGCAAAATAAGCTTTCACTTGCATTTGAAAAAAAACAGTATTGCCTTAAATCTTCATTTCACAAGTATTATATATAAAAAACAAAAACAAGGGCTAAAAGGATATTTAAAAAAATCAGGCAAAATTTCTCTCTTCTTGGTGTGCACATTGAACAAAACCACAAAGGTGGCTCTCATAATTTACGATGTCCACACCATTAAACAGTACTATGCATGTAAAAACAGAAATGCACTTAACCGAAAAGTTCTACTATGGAGGGAGTAACAATCTTGAGCCCCGAATTCACAAGCGGGGAAACGTTAACATAATGGTAGGTGGTTGTTCTTTTAAGAAACATACTGTGTGGGCCTCCTGTTTCTCTGGTGCATGTGAGATGCTACAATTCTTACCTGGACCTGCAGTTTTCGTTTTTGATGGTCCCAGGCCATTTTTGGGAACAGTGGTCACTCTGTAGCCAGTGACAGGGGAGCTTGAAGGCAGCCATCTGACACTGATGCTATTATCCTGAACATCAGTGACATGCATCTGTGATGGTTTGTCAATTTCTACCAAAAAAAAAAAAAAAAAAAAGGAGAAACCAATGAAGCCACAGCCCATGAGAACAAGACAGGACAAGTCCTCACCTCCAGTTCTGCTATGGATAGGACAATCTCTTACTATGATTAGCGACTCCCAAGTATTTCTTTTGCAGAAACAGAGATAACTTTTGGGAGGTGGGGCAAGCATCTCTATTCCATGACCTAGTATTTTCAAAATGGCTGCTTCATTCACACAAAAACGATATTCTAACTTAGGCGTTTACCTTCTTTCCATATCAGCTCTTCATTCATTCATTCATTCATTCATTCATTCAAAATATTTTATTAAACACCTTCTATGTCTGTCTCTATTGTAGGCATGTAGAATACGTCAATTAACAAAACAGACAGAAATCCCTGCCCTTGTAGGCATTTCCTTGTATATTTGGTTAAGAACTGTTGGCAGTAAGTGTTCTTCATCCCTGAGGAGTCAATACCTGTCCGGTAATCAATGGAAACTGGCTTGCTGCTTGCCGGGCTGTCCCCCCGGCCTGTGACAGCATACACAGTGATGGTGTAGTCTACTCCAGGCTTAAGGCCCTTGATTTCTGCTGTAGACTTGCTCCCAGGTACAGTGAACTCCTGCACCGGGCCGTGTCCTCCTGTTTGAAAGAAGTTAGTAAAAGTGTGAGGGGCTGAGAGATACGTGGGGATTGCTGAGCTACTGCATTAACGTACTGAGAGCAGCCTGCAAGTGACCCTTTAAACAGGTGCTCTTAATAGGGCTTGAACAAAAACCTATATTTATTTATGCATGCAGTAAACCTTCATGAGTTTATGAACACTGGGAGAAAACTGCAGTTAATGCTATTTTAACATGCCAGCAGTAAAAAGCCAGAATTGTAGGTTAACATGAGAAGGGAGAAGAAGGTAAGTCCTCAACCCAGGATTGTGTTCCTTTTTCAAAATTTTAATAGAATATATTCATGTTAAATAAAATGTTGAAAACACAGGCAAGTAAAAAGAAAAATACAAATCATTTATCATTTCACTGCTGATACTAGGTAGGTGGATTTGTAATCCTTTGTTCTTCAGCTCTACTATTCCCCTTCTAGGACTAAACAAACAACTTCTTATCTCGATTTTGCTATCAATTATTTCACGGATATTTTTCACATATTCTTGGAAAAGACAAGGCTCCATTGAAAGAACTTGCCAAGCTTTCTTTAATTATGTGTTCACTGTTGGGTTTACAGGATCTGACTTGATTAGATGTGAAATAGCATTTGACTAACGCACCTGTTTCTCCATAGGTGATCCTGTAATATCTCACTGTGACAGCGGGAGCTTCCCAGCTGATCAGTAGGCTGGTGGGGTTCGTGGCAATAATTTCCAGGTCCCTTGGAACATCAGAAACTAGAGAAAGCGAAGGAAAGTTCTCACATCCGTAACTTTCAAACAATGCCCAGATTCACTCTTTGTTCATTTTCCAGATAATTGTGAGTTTTTTATATAATAGTTAAGTACTATACAAAATTAAAAATTGTGAACAAGGTAAGAGGTTAAGGAGTCAAAGCAAATTCTGATAAAATGATTATTTCAAATTTACTGAATGGTTTTTTTCCCCCTCAAACTTGCTTTTCTGAAAAATTTTAAAGCAACAAAAAAGCTACAAAAATAATATAATGAACACCCATAGCCCCTTCCTTTAGGTATTTGATAATTGGTAACATTTGCACCACCTCCCTGTCTTATTGTTAATCCATTTGAGACTAGGGTACAGATATCATAATAATATTCCCTCAAGTACTAATTTAGCATCTATGGAGAACTTTGACACTATTACATTAAAATAATCACAATTTTAAGAGAACTTTGAAAGAGTGGGTTTTTTAAAATATTTTAAATAAAACTACAGTTATTAAAAATGCATAAATACCTAAATCAGGTGAGCAATCTTAGAATAAAAGAAGTATTTCCTCTCACGTACTTTAAGAAGGAGATTTTTCTCCATATATTCTCTTACTTCCCTCTGTCTCATAACTAAGATCTAATTTTTAAGAGGTGATGACTCAGACAACATCAACCTATTTCACAGATTATACCACTTGCGTAGGAAAGTCCTCAGAGTTTCCTTGAAGACCAGAAAACAAGTTACCTGTTGACTGCTGACCAACCAATGAGGGACTTTCCTCTCTGCCATTGAGTGCAACAATGCTGACCACATATTCTGTGCCCGGACTGAGGTTGGTGAGGGTGATGGAATTGCGAGTCGGGGGCACTCGATCTTCTCGAGGTCTTCCAGCAGTGTTTTCAGGATGATGGCGAATCCTGTAGCCAGTGATGGTGGCTCGAGGAGCAATCCAATGCACCGTGAAAGAGTTGGCAGTGATTTCAGAAAAGTCAATGCCAGTTGGGGAATCAAGACCTGTTTTCCCATCCAGGGGAAAAAGAGAGAAAGGGAGAGGGGGAAAAACACCACCAGATGAGGAAGTGAGAAAATAGTAGAAAGTAACATACATCTGATGTTTCTGTGTTCGTTTATTTTTTTCATTGACAAAAGGAATTGCCATGAACTCAGGTTATGATGGACTGATTCTAAGCCACATATAAATTTTAAAATCATAAACTAACTCAGTTCAAAATGGCCAACTCAAGAATTCTTTTCTTTGTTCTTTTGCTAAGCATTCCAAGTGTCATTACAGGAGGTTTCTATGGGCTATTGAAGAAAATGTGTTTAAAATGTTCTGGAAATTGATATTTTTAAATGTTTCAGTGTTGTCATCTCTGTTTCTATTCTATAAGTGTATCTCTGAAAGTGAGAAGGCCTTCCCACTCTTGAGATAAGTGGCACTCAAAGAAGCTTTCTACACTCAAGAGGCAACTGATATGTCAGCAGGTAATGATGATGTCAAACATGAAAGTTTCTAAAACTAAGACATTATTCTAGACAAGTAATTCCTCATGAATCAGAATTTAGTGCAATGCAGAAAAATCAGAGAAAATTTGGAGTTTATCTCAAATTCAAATCATGTAACTTCTCTGGGACTTCCGTCAAATTTCTGTTTCAGTTAAAACATTTACTGATTCTATTTGTAACATACTCAAACCAAAATGAGATATTACAACAAGCAAGTAGATTGTAATGAATTAATTAGTAGTATATTACACTGCACTTATTTTTTAAAGGCAAAAATTAAAAGAAATACCCTTAAGAAAGGACATCATGTTATGGGATTCAATTCAACCTCATTTTTATAGTAAACGGAGATTTAATAAAGTGGAAAAAAGAGATAAACTTGTTGGCTTAGCAAAAGAGGTAAAATATGACAATGACAGTGTTGGGTCTACCATTAGACAGAGTTTCCTAAAGAGAAGGAATGTTTATCATTCCTAAATAATAGACATTATGAGATATTCTTCTCGGGAGAATTTTTAAAAAGATAGACAACAAAGTTTCTGGACTAATTTCAGTATTCTCTGGAAACAGAGAATAGAATCTTAGTGACAGGAAGTCAGGGTAATAGTTGAATAAGGTGTCTTTTAATTTTCAAGACCAGTGATCACAAAGTAATGACAAGGCTACGGGCACCACCATCACCAACACAACAGATGAAGACGTATTTTTAGAAGGAGCATTCTATTTTTGTTATTTGAAATTGGTAGGTGAACACTACTTGATAAGCATATTGCCAACATGACTCACCTGTTCTTTGTCTTCCTCTGAGAGGTGTGCTTTCATGTTGTTCATAAACACTGGAGACGGTGACCAAATATTCTGTGCCAGGCAGGAGATCTGAAGAGGCAAGTGGGACTTTAAAACTGTCCTTGAAAGCATCACAAACCAAAGCACTCCTGGGACTATTTCAATTTACAAAATATCCAAGAGTCCAGTCCTATAGCTACTTATTCCCAAGTGAATGTGGGTGCTATCTGGAGATGAGCTGCAACTGGGTGATAAAGAAAGGGTCACCTTTCCCTGTAGCATCTCTAAACCCCGGCCTGTGTTCTACCCCTATGAGTGTGACTCAGCCTGATCTGCAATAAGATGGAGTCGTTGTAGCATAGTAATATTACTATCATCCACTTAATAGTACATCTGTTGGGGTCATGTGCTGACAATGACCTTGGCACTGTGGATTATCATTTACTCAGAACAATCCAGTGAGGTAGTCTGCTACTTTTTTAAAGCAGCTCTATGGCTATATAATAAACTGCATGTATTTTAAATGTACAGTTTGACAGGCTTTGACATATGTATACACTTGTGAAACCATCACCACATTAAAGATAATGAACAAATCAATTACCTCCCAAAGATGGGTTTATAATTATTCCCACTTTACAAATAAGAAAACTGAGGCATAAAGAAGTTATCTCCTTTGATATACTTGCCTAAGATACTACAGGAGTTTACACAGACCATGACCCATGGTCTTAACAATTAACCTTTACTGAGAGAGTCATATCTGAAAGGGAAAGTGATTGGTTCGCCATATTAAGGTAAGAGCAGACACTTACAAATATTTAAATATACATCCCTGGATATCTTCTCATTTTGAGGAATAAAAAAGGTACAGAGTAAGGTTTCTAACCATGGACCTCCTATTCAATAACCCCCAGTGAAAACACTGAAAAGCAACATTAACTTGAAACAGCACCATGTTGCAGCCCACTTATATTTTCTTTAATAGAAGATATCTACTTCAAAAGAGTAGGAACTAGAAAGAGGCAATTTCCATAAATGGTTGTTGTTGTTTATTTTCATGTCAGTTGTTTTCTTAAGTCCTCTGCCAACAGATTCTTTCTGAAGTACAAATCAAACTGGCTCTTTCTTCAAAGAGCATCCTGATCTATCCTGAGTAACCAGTCACTGTTTCCATGTTTTCAGATGCTAAACAGATTGCCTGCTGACAGTTGGGGGAAAAAAAGAGAATAAAATAGATACAGTGACATTATTCTCAATCCTCACTTTCTCTCTAAACATTCAAATTTAGTCATATAATTTCTCTTGACATACATTATTTTAATGTGCTTATTTGGAAGCAAAGCATGTTTGAAGTCTTTGAACTTCATTGCTGGTGTTTTCCACTATGATTTTTTTTAAGTTGTAGATATGAAAGATGTATTAAAATAACAATAAACATAACATCTTTCAAAATTTACAAAGCCTCAGGTCAGATTTGGAGTTTCATTTGTACTTCTACTGTAGCTGTTTTGATCTTATTTGCTCCCACCTGAGAACTCAGAATTCTTTCCTTATGCTTGTTATTTATTCGACAGACACATTTGACCTCTTACTTGTCAAGACCACTGCATTGTCTGATGGAGAAATGGACAACTCTGCAACATCCTCCTCATTTTTCACAGGTGAGTAGCGCACCAAGAAGTTGGTCAATTCAATGGATGGAGGCGGGGCCCACGTGACACGAATAGTGTCTGGACCAACATTGGTGAATCGCAGGTCAGTGGGAGGAGGGACAGCTGGTTTCAAATAAAGAAGGGAGACTAAATTAATATTGTTTTAAAATGAAAGGTAACAGAAAGAGCTGGAAAGGTAAAAACAATATTTCATGCATAAAGGAAACAAGTCATCATCATGCATAGTCTAATCTAAATCTAATCTAAATGAGAGTAAACTATAGTTGACCCTTGAACAAAACAGGTTTGAACTGTGTGGGTCTGTCTAGAGTTTTAAAAATACTGTAAATGTATTATCTGTTCTTTATCATTTCCTTAACATTTTCTTTCCTCTAGCGTACTTAACTGTAAGAATACAGGATATAATTTGCATAACATATGAAATATGTGCTAATTGACTGTTTATGGTATCAGTAAGGTTTCCAGTCAACAGCAGGCTATTAGTAATAAAGTTTTGGGGGTATCAAAAGTTACACATAGCTTTTCATGTGCGTGGCGGTCAGTGCTCCTAATCCCCGTATTGTTTAAGGGTCAATTGTACTGTTAAAAATAAAACACTACACCTAGTACTGTTAGGCCCCTTTCACCTTTCTGCCATCCATATATCTTAAACAATAATTTTAATCGACACCCAAATACGTTGCTTTTAAGTACGTTATTAACACCTCTGAAGATTGTTTTATCCCAGGCGGAAGAGGCTCAAGTTGCCACACAGCAAAGAGAAACATAGCAGTACTTTCCAAAGAAACACATGCACACAGACAAAAAGAAGACAGGGTCCTAGACGCCCCCCTGACGTAGGAGGACGAGAGCTACAATTCCATTCCGTGACTACTACTTACAAGTGGAGAGGGTTCATGCAAATTGGTTCTCAGCATGTTCCTTACCATGCAGGGCAGAGAACGTTTATAATGTTGCATGCTCGTCCCAGACTGAGGTTAAAGAGGAGTTTCTTTACCTCGCCGCAGCAATAGAACTTAGAGGGTGCCAGAGTTTTCTGTTGTTGTTTTTTTTTTTCTACCTCGAAACAACCCCTTTCCACTCTACCCTAGATGTCAATGGGTTTTTAGTCAGCTACAAAGAAGGAACATGGTAGAGTTCATCCAAGGGTCGATAGAAGAAAGCACATCATGGTACATTTTGAAAGTACTTTCTTACTAATAACTGGTGCTCATGACACAATTTGGCATTCGTGATAGATCATTTAAAAAAAATCACAGGTCTGCAAATTCAATTAATCTCTGCCATTTTGTATTTGTAGATCAGATATCGACATTTTGTTAGCTTTGTACATATTTGTGTTTTGAATGAAAGTCTACTTGAGACTGCTTGATTATGTCTTCACCCGATCAGTTTAGCATCTGCATTGGATTCCTTATTCCCCAAACCACCTTCTCTTAATCTTTGGCAAACTGCTGGCTTTTCCAGGAAAACATCCATATTTAACCGGTGACTGGTGGCAGCATGCAACACCATCCGTGTCTCAAACACAGAAGTTTTCAACATTCACCCGTTTGCTGTGTCAGTGTAGTAGGGGCACTCTCTCCGCCATTAATGAGAGTGATAACGCTGATGTCATAGTCAATGCCCGGCTCCAGCCCTGTAACTGTGTAGTATCCTACTGAGGAGTCCACAAAATCTTCAAATATGGGGATACCTTCTCCTGCTGCAACTACTGTGATGCGGTACCCAATAATGGTGGAAGAGTTTAACGGGGTCCACCGCAGGCCGATGCTTGAATCGGTTATATCAACAAAGCTTAGGTCAGTGAGTTGGGGCACCTCTATTGAGTTACAAAGCAAAAGGGGGAGGGAGAGGGCAAAAAAGAAAATAGAGGCAAAAAAGAGGAAAAAAATAAAGCAGGTGTACATCAGGTTACTAGTAGTAAAATTGACAGAATGTTAAAGCAATGATGGTAGTATGCAATCTGTTCCAAATTATCTGAAAGATTCCTGAGCATCCTGGATAGTTTGCTTCCCTGTGAGAATCAAACAAGTTACACTGTTCTTAGGGATTCGCTTGCATTTTGAAAATGTCTCTAAACAGTACAACTGGAACTTCTCAGGCTCCTAAAAACTATAGGACTGTTTAGAATGTCAAAACAATCCCTAGGATCCAGATATAATATCCGTAGTATCAGCAAGGTGGTCTTAAAAATCCAAAAATTGGTAGTAGGAAAATAAAGCTTGCAGGAAGATTTGTTTAAAAATTTGATTGATGAGGTTTTTGTTGTTGTTGTTGTTTTTCTCCCCATACAAAAACTCATGACAAGATATGGCCATAATGTTAACACATTATGAATATATGGTGTGAATTATGCCATCTAAAAGCATAGTCAGGTGGAAGACAGACTGGCCTGAGTCCAAGGCCAGTGCCAATATTGTGTTTAATTCATAATCAAAGCTATTTAATTATCACTACTAAAAGTATTCTACCAAAATGCATGAAGGGGAACACAATCTGTCTGCTTTCATCTGTCACAGTCCCATTTTGGACAAACAACAAGCCTATCCTTGGATAGGTCTTTTCAGTTCTGTGTTTCAATCCACAAGAAAGAATGCCCTGAGAGTGTGGTCTTTCTTTTCCTCTTTTTTTTTTTTTTCAATTTTAAAAAAGAAGGATTTGAAACAGAAGAACTGGATGTGTAGATGAGGTGCTACTTCAGTGTACTTCAGTGCTTACATATGGAGACAGGTACTATTTTACAGACAGCAGCTGACAATTGGACTGTGAGACCAGGCACAAATGGACTGAGGGGATGCATTTACCATATTACTTTTAGCCTGTCAGTACTGAGTACAGACACGTGACATCGTTTTAGTAATATTTTCACGTGAGCAGACAGAGTTAATGCCACGGTTGCCACTCCATTACATACTCATCGCAACAGACAGCTTCCCAGTGAAGCAGGCAGTGAGCAGTGTTAACAGCAAGCATTTGTCCAAATTGTTGCTTTGACATCTCAGTTTTGAAGAGTGCAGTTGGGAGGTCAGAATTCAATCCCACCTCTATCTGACACACTCAACCACTTGGGGATTAAGATGTTAATCCCCACTCTTACTGCAGCTGCCATTCTGAGGATAACAGCTTATTTTTCCATTACCTGGGATGATGGTATCAGAGATAGGGACACTTTCCTTGTCATCTTTGACAGTGTAAACACTGACATTGTACTCCAGGCCAGGACTCAGGTTTTCAAAAGTGCAGGAACTCTGATCTGCATGGACCACTTCTTCCAAAGAATATCCCTGCTGGCCATTTGTTGGGGTGGTGGTGATTCTATAACCGCTTATGTCTGCAGGAGACAGAAAGATGTAAGTTAGTTACTGCAGGAAGAATTTGCAACCCAGAGTATTTTAAACCAGAAGTCAATGATGAGCCCACACAGAGGAATGGGGAAAGGCCTTGGCATTTATTAAGGACTCTACTGTCATTAGTGCTCACAACAACCCTTTGAGGCAGGCAATAATATCCTTGGTTTAAAGAAAATCTTGGAATGGGAAAGTGATTACCAAAGGCTTTCCTGTCTCAAAATTCCATGGTCCTTCTACCACTGTACCCTGATTGTCCTTATTAAATAGTCTGCATGATACCTGAGGAATATTCCATTTTACCTGCTTAGTATGAAATGGCTCTCACCCTTAGCATATTCCCCAAAGCGGACTCACCTAATGTACAAAGTCTAACTATGGAATTTACAGGAAGGGAACAGGAAAGGAGAAAAAGTGGGAGAAAGAAGCGGCTCTATTAATCCTAGTGAAAGAATATTAATTGATAAAAGATTTCAGGAATCATAGAAGTTAGGAAGTAAGAGGGTTGAGCGGGAGGAAAGATTCAAATTAAAACAGTGGTAACTAGCAATCTATAGGGACAGACTAAAGTAAATGAGAAAGTATATTTAGGTTAAACTTAATAAAGGGCAAGGAAATGATGGCATATTTTGCCATGATAAACGGGATGAAAACAAAAGTATAGACAAGGGAATACAACTGGATGGGAAATACATGCTGAGGTCATTGCATTTGCTAGTGACCATCTAGACAGGCAGGTGAGGACATCCATTAAGATTAACTATTTAAGGACCTAGCTTTTGACAAGCATGAAATTTGCCAACTTAGTTTCAACTTCAGAGTCACTTGGCTGGAAATAGCATAACTTTGGCTTAAATAAAGTTTCCATAGATAATGAAAACTTCATCAAAATCACTCTATTTCAGAGGGAGATTAAAAAGGATAGGTTGAGCTAGTTTTATTCTGTGTGATTAGACACATTGATCAGATAACTAAATTCTCTTAGTTGTACGCCTAAGCAAATGTAAGAACTATTTCTAAAATTAGAATTAGTGAATAATAAACTGAACACGGCCCTTAAAGAAACAAGTATAATAGTTATGGGTGAAATCAATGTGAGTTGCAACTTCTGTTTTTGTTTAATTTAAAATTTTCTCATTTATGACTATCCTGATATCTCAATAGTGATTCTTTTAATATACCCAATATTAACTAATACAATTGTATTTTGGGTAACATTTCTCACTTAAAGAGACTTTCCCATGGGCTTGGCAAAGGTCAGGAATATCTAAAATCTCTCCTGTCATAGTCACAGTACATATATCATGTTACTTGAAAATTGCTATAGCTAAAAATGTTTCATGATGTTTCATATGCATGATCAAGGAGTTTAAATAAAAGCTACATTCAAAGTTTTAAAAATAGTCATGGAACTCCATGTCAGCAATCCCTTGGTACTGACTATACATAAAAAACACACACAAACAATTAGGTTGCAAATATGTGATGCTGGGTATGAGAAAGGGTCTGAAAAACTTTAGTTACGATCCCAATTTTGTAACATTTAAAATTTGTGACCATGGGTAGGTCAGTCTTTTCCGAGTCTTAATTTTTCATTCTGCAAAATGGATCATTTCTACCTTACATCACTCAGATTTTTGTGGTGCAACTCACGACAAAATATATGCGCAAGTTCGCTGAATAATCAACTCGAATCTGTGATAACTCATAAAAGAAAAATTACGCAGTATGATTTCAGCTATTTGTATGGCAATTTTGAATGCCACTGGGCAAAAGCCACCTTCCAGAATGCTTTTTCACAGCCCTCATGATTCCCTACACAGCTCAATAGGCACCTGCCTTGTTCTCTTTCCTGTGATTTAAGTAAATATGAAGTAAAACACCCTCCCTGTCACTCTGTGATGCATACTTATGTCCTCCTCTGCTTTTTACGGCAGGACAGGTACTTATCATTTTCAACCTGTATTTCTCTAAAAGGACCAGTTCCTAAAACCCTTGTCGTGGAAAAGTAGTCCTTACACGTGCCCTCTGATACTCCACAGGCTTACCAGGGGTAGTGCTTCTTTCCCAGGAGACTGTCAGCACGCCAGTGTCAGGGTTGGCCTCTAGGTGCAAGTTTGTTGGGGGAGATAAAGCTAGAAAAAGAATTGAAAATTAAAAGTTAAAGCTAACACAAACCACTTGACCAATGGAATGCTTCCCTCCCTTCTTATGTTTCCTTTCTTCCTTCCGTTCTCTCTCTTGTTTTGAAAGAATCAGTAAAAATACAGAAGTTGTACTATAAAACCAGGGTGGAAAGCAATTCTCTGACAGAATTTTTTTAATGATTTTGCAATACTATTGAAATCCTTTCCATCTTACCAGTTCATAAATATTCTTGACATGGAAAGAACACTTCTGATGCCATGGACTGTATGGCATGAATTGAACTTGCTACTTGAAATTTAGCAACAGCTAATAATGTAAGTAGGGGTAGATCTTTCACCTATGCCATTATCATATGTAAAAAGTGATACTGGCCTGGTGGGTGTGGCTCAGCGGTTGAGTGAACCAGTCACCAGTTCAATTGCCCATCAGGACACATGCCCAGGTTGCAGGCTCAATTCTTAGTAGGAGACATGCAGGAGGCAGCCGATCAATGATGTTTCTATCTCTATCCCTCTCCCTTCCCCTCTCTCTCTCTTTCTCTCTTTATCTCTCTCTCTCAAAAAAAAAGGGGAGATGGTATTTATTTCAGCTATTCTTTGAAAGCAGAACAGTTTTAAACACTTAAAAGAAAAAAGAGCAAAGAACTCTTCTTACGTGTCACCACTTTGTTGACAATGGGTGTGCCTCTCTGTTGCCCATCTCTGAGGACTGAGATGGTGTACACGTACTCCACACCTGGCGTCAGGCCAGACACAACGATGCTTCCTGAGTCTGAAGTCACTTCTCGCGGGGCTTCCCCTCCCTGGCTTGGTCGGACCCCCAGCTAGAAGAAGAAAAGCAAAATAAGCACCAAGAACAAATCTTTCCAGAGTTGGGTTTCTCCCAAGAGGTTGTGATTACGTTTCATAGACAGTGAACTCAGGAATGGCACAATGTTCTTTTATTGGGGAATGAGTTGGAGCCTTACTTCAGTTCAAATACTTTATCTGGGATTCTCTGTACTGGGGGGCTGGGGTGGGGAAGGTGTCCTCTAAAACTGCACAAAGGTAATTGTAATAAAAGCCTCTAGGAAAATGTTATTATCTACTATTTTTCAAGATAAATCACTTCCCGCTACAAACTATGAGTACACACACATACAGGGGCTTTGGGCCACATGGCAGTTCATTACTATTTCTTTCACTGGAAGGAATCCCCTAGCTCTTGCTTTAATGAGTTATTACCATTCAGCTCTCCATTTAGTTGCCAGTTAGAGTACCAGCCCCTGTAAAACTGCTTTTGAAGAAGTAGGTTCAGAGCTTTAACTGCAGGATCATATGTTACAAAAGAAGAGTTAAAACAAATGTGCCCATAATTTGAAATCTTTTTAAGAGTTTCCTTAAAAAAACCTAAGTAATATTGTATCATCGATATTCAACTCTAGAGACATCCTTTGTATGTTATAAAGATTCTGAAAGTCAGAATAACATTATAAAGGGAAATTTATAAGGTAAGCTGGCAATCTTCAAAAAGGCTTCTCTAAATTTAAGTAGCTTAAGCATCAGTATGACCATTTACACAGCTCAAAGAAGAAATGAACTTTGGGCCGAAACTGGTTTGGTTCAATGGATAAAGCGTGGGCCTGCGGACTGAGAGAACCCAGGTTGCATGCAGGAAGCAGCTGATCGATGTCTCTCTCTCATGTTTCTAACTCTCTATCCCTCTACCTTCCTTTCCATAAAAAAAAAATCAATAAAATATATTAAAAAAAGAAAGAAAGAAATGAACCTTGGTGTATTTTTCTAAACAAATAATCATGGAGATTTAGTTTTGATTTCCAATAAATATTTCTCTCTATATATTCTAAATACAAAAAAAAGGATTATTTTAAACAAGTCATTTGTATTCATCATTCCCCTAATATTATCACTTTAGAGAACATGAATCCATATATCTACAGGGAAGACCTTAATCTTAACTTCCATTAAGTGATTTACCCACAGGGCTTAAAACAAGTTGAGATGAAACGGATTGGATAATAATGTGATTTTTAAGTGACTCTGAGTTTAATTGGTCTCCCTAAATAGGCTTTCATGAACTTGTTGACACCCATTTAGAGCAACATATCAAATGGAGTTTCCTTTGTATTTTTAAATGTAGTTCCCTGGGGGAAAGGATAGAGAAAATAAGATATCAGCAGTGACAGTTACATGCTAATGTTGTATCCTTTGCAAAGCACTTTCTCTGCCTTTGTCCATCCTTCTAGCCAGTGAGGTGAAAGTGTTGTTATGCCCTGACAATATGGTCAGAGAGATCTGAACAAAGCAGATAACAAAAGCCCACCAAAGAGGCTCAATGGTTGAGCATCAACCTTTGAACCAAGAGGTCTAGGTTCAATTTCTGTTCAGGGAACATGCCTGGGTTGTAGGCTTGATCTCCAATGTAGAGTGTGCGGGAGGCAGCCAATCAATAATTCTCTCATCATGATGTTCCTATCTCTCTTTCCCTCTCCCTTCCTCTCTGGAATAAATAAATATATCAAAAACAAACAAACATATATCAAAAACAAACAAATAAAAAAAAAACCCAGATCTCCTGACTTTTGAACTTTTTGACTTCTGCCACATCCAAAAACAGGGGGTACCTCAGGGCTGTATCACAAGAGATGAGAACATCTATGATTTACCTTAAAACCAATCCTGGGAGCAGGTGTCCATGTAATCACAATGGTGGTCTCAGTCACCTCTGTGTTGTAAGGCGGGATGGAGCCCCTGGGCTGTTCTGTGAAATGGGATCAATGCACATGTCAAAACCTTGGACTCACAGGTAGCTGCATAGAATGCAGAGAGTGAGTATTTTCATCAAGAACCTCAGTTTAATCAGCAGGCGAACCCAGAAAACAACACCTGTCCCTTCCCTGGGTGAGGATCTGGAGGTGGTCAGGGTTTCCCTGTCTTTCATGAATTACCCAAGTCACCTGAAATCTGGCTGAAAGGCAGGTTTATGTCTTTTCATCATAGTGAGCATTTAAATTTGAGGACAATGAATTTCCTTATAGTGTTAGTATGTAAAACTGGCCACTACCAACTAATGATCCTTCTGGCCCTTAACCCTTTGAACACCATAACCGTCTACAGCCGCCAACCTCACATATCAACTCTGGTCACCCAATTTTAAAATGAGACTTGTTAGTGACATCTCTGGGTTTGTAAAGAAAATTATGGTAACATAAATTCGTAATTATTCCAGCACATATGGAAGAAATGGGGATGGTTTCTGTTTTGAACGCTTGGCAGTTAACTGGTTAATCACTAATTTGAGAACAATGTTAAATTTTAGATGGTGATCGAAAAACAGCTTTGTGCTGAATTACTCCCTGAGGATGGCTAATTATTTTTGGTTGCAATAAGGGATGCCATTAGAAAGTTAAACAAAACTGGCCACCATGGATACACTTATAAATTCTAAAGAGTCCTTAAATATGTGAGCATATCTGCAGGATAACCATACTGAAGATATTTAATATTCTACCACTGAAATCAGGAATTATCACAGAAGCTTACTAGCATAGTCTGACACCATTGTTATTTCTCTAGGTGAAAATATTACTTTAAAAAAAGAAAGCAGGAAAAGTGGAGAACAGAAAGTTAAGAGAGACATTTGTAGTAGTCCTAGAGATGTTCTTATACATTCAGATTTCTAAAATAGAATGTGCTGAACAACTGAATTTTGTAATAAAGGGAGTAAGCACTCCAATAACTGGCTGCTCTGGGAAAGGTGAAGCCTCAGAGACCAAGACATCTGAGTGAGTCTAAACCAAGGATTTTAAGTGTCTTAATGGTCCCAGTCACAGGTTTGGGTCCTAGTTTCTAGTTGCTTCCTCTTTACCTCCCAGCCAAATTCTGTGCCTACTGGAGGAAGAAAAGCTGTTAAATGCATTTATACTAAATCATAAGGGCTGGTGAGGTCAAGTGTTTCCCTCCAGAACTATACATATATTCGGGGACTGAAAAGTGTGAACACTCCTTCTCCACTCAGCTTCAGTCAATTATTTTGACTTTGTCATGTGGGAATTCAGACCCACTATTAAAATTCTTTCTTCTTTTTTTCTCTCCCCAGTTTGGATTCTCATGTACAATTTTTTTAAAGTATGTTTTTAAAATATTGTGTGGGGGAAAATAAATTGTGTGTGGGCCACTTTGCAATGACCGTTTCTAATGGCTCATTACACCTAGCGAGCTGTTTCTTAAGTATACTATTATTTTGATGGCATTTGGGGAAACTAGGGTGAGTGACCCACGGTCCCTTTCTAATGTCTCTTAAATCTTACCCCACTTAGCTGCTGCTGACTTGGCCAAAATGCCACAGCTAGCCCTGTGTGACTAGGTTAGCGGCCACAAGAAACGATTCGGTAAGCAGTCAGCTTCTTTCACTGAACATCTGTGAAAGCCACAACTTTTTCAAATTACATTCTCCTCAACTGCCTTGGGCTTTCTGATTGGGAGTTTCCTATTGCCTGAGCCCGCCAGCGAGAAGCTCCTCAGGTTGGAGATGATGCTCGCAGCCTGGGAAGACCATTACAGGAAAAGCTCCAAACCACAAACCTACAAACTGATGTCAAACAAAGGATGTGACTGTTTAGTCAGAGCCATGGTTCTGGCAGGTCTTGTTAGGTAAAGAACAGCCTGGCTGTTAAAGGAATGAAGTTTATACCGGATTTATAAAGGAACAAACGGAATTTACCCCCCAAGAAACACCTTCCCCACCCACACAGTTGCTCTTAAAAAGTTAGCAAAACCCAGCAAAGTTATTCTCAGGATTCAGCTTAGTAAGACAGTAAAAGGCTACAGAAATTTAAAGCAATTTCAAAAATTTGCAAGCCCTGCTAATGTTTACAGCCGCAGAGAGTACTGGAAGTTCAACAAAAGTCGTAAAACTCCCTGCTTACGTGGGTTTATTTAAAACTAAGTGTGGTTGAGCTGTTTTCATCATCATTCTTTCCTTTTTGTCTTTTCCTCAATCATCTATTTAATACTTTAAAAAATATATACTATGTACAAGGTACTATGGTAATGTCTAGCTTGTAAAATTAGTCTTGAAAAAATGTAAATGTATTGTGCAGAGCAAAAAGTAGTAAGACTTATATACCAACATCTCCTAACAGGTTTAAAATAGCCCATCTTGATCCATCCTACTCCTCAATTATTGTTAGTACCATTAAAAATTATTTTTCTTTTATAGGCACTCTACCTAATGAAAGAGACCACATGAAATGCATCTTCTGTGTAGGAGTAAAAAATGGTAACTATATTAATTCTACATTTATGGATATATTTATATAATGTGGAATCATATGTAGTCAATAAAAGACTACATGCACCAAGACCTTTATTCCATTGCAATGAGGACATCTATATGAAATCTATAGTTACAAGAATATCAAGATACTGATTTCATGTAAATAGTTTTTAGGGTATCTCAATGACAATGTAATATAAAATAGCAAACATAAATAAAAACCAGATTTGACTTGCTGATGAACAGCAATTACTTAAAAAGAAGTCTTCACTAGCCAAACTCCATACACTAAATTTAAATGGAAATGGAAGTACATTTTTGGTAAATTATAAATTCCTATAGGAAAAAAAATTATAGACAATTTCTTTGGGAGATAAATTCCATAGTTTTTTTTTTTTAACTAAACTTATATTCATTTTTGAATACTTTTTAACATCTATATTTTTAGTCAGAGTAAATTTGTTGAAAGCTTTATGAAAATGGCATACTAGTTCATAGATGAATATATATATATGCTAAAAAGAATGTTACGTTAGGTGCTTTCATAATTCAAAATGTCAAGTTAAAAATAAATAATGCTCAGCTAGAAATAAGGGCTCTCATAATTCTTTGTAGCCTGAATGAGAATGTGTTTAGTAGAAGTCAGTTTATGAAGACAGGCTTTCATTGTGAAATGAAAGAGATTTAAGACCACTTTCCACAAAATTGAGCAAAAGGACAGATGTGACCAAAAATTATTGTCAATATTTTCCCTTCTGTGGAATTTCAAGAGAAGTTTAAGAAACATTAAATTCTTTTTTAAAAAGCTATTCTGTTCTGCAGGAGCACTTTAATCTGCTGCAGCAACACTTGCAAAGAAATCATTTCCTCGCTTTTGTTCTGTTGGTGACTCTTCACTCAGTAGATATTTTTATCCTCCACTTACTGCTGTCATTCGATACCCAAAATAGTAGCATATAGACATAGGTGCTGATCTTCTCTTGCCTTAACTAGTGTTTGGTAAACTCACTTATTACATTAGGATTCAATTTTCAAATAATTGGGTGTTTTAAACCATGTTATTCAATGTTAGTCCTGGAACAAATAAGGAGCCTGGTAACATATGTAATTTAACGCATTGTTTCTCTCATCAAGAAAATTTTGCCTCGAAAAATTATCAACTGGACTCAACAGTGTGCTTCACAATTTATATTCCGGCACAATTTCTGTGCTGTCCAGTCACAAACAGTTCATGGGCCAGCAGCTGGTTCAAGGACCATACCATGAGCACCACTACTTGAAATTTTTAAAAAACTATTTTAAATTTATTTCTTGCCCTGGTTGGTTGAGCATCATCTTATGCAGTGAAAGGTCACTGGTTTGATTCCCAGATACGGCACATGCCCAGGTTGCAAGTTCAATACGCAGTCGGGGTGCATGGAGGAGGGAACCAGTGTTTCTCTCTCACGTTGATGTTTCTCTCTCCTTCTCTCTTCCCCTCTCTCTAAAATCTATAAAAAAATAAAAAATAAATTAAAATTTTATTTCTTACTTAAACCTTATACTAAGTTTTTTGAGTTAGCTTTTATAAAAAAATGAATAAAGAACACAAGAATGTAACTGTCAGTGAGAACCAGTGGCATCACTGAGAAGACACTGAATTTTGGCTTACGAGTAGTAAAGACTCCAGTGGCTTTGGGGCTTTGCTGGTTGCCTTTCACAGCCACGAGGGTGGCCGTGTACTCGGACCCAGGCTGCAGGTTCCTCAGTGGGTACTGTGTGGCAGAGGGCCCCACATTGAACTGCTTGGGTTGGCCTCCCCGGGTCAGGCCCACGGTCAGTCGGTACCCGGCTATCCGGGCCCGAGGCGGAGTCCAGGTCACTATGACAGTCGAGTCAGTTTCATTCATAAACTGGAGGTTAGTGGGAGCATCCAATTCTAGAGAAAAAAAAAAAAAGGATAAAACACATCAAGAAATATCTGAACCTCAGTAATTATCACACTGAGATTCTATAGTTTGAACTTTCTAAAGTTTTCTTAAGGTTGAAATGATATAGGTCAAAACCTTGGAAATACTGAGCCATTAAGGGAGTGAGTGCTACATACTTTGTAAGATTCTGTGTCAGTCATGAGAAATTGCTGACCTTTTTTACTTGGCTGTGATTCTGTGGAAAGTCTAATTTTCCAGCATGACTTCCTCATTACCCTCCGGAATGATACTAACATTATAGAGATGGCATTAGAAAAAAGACACACAACATTTGTAAACACAACAATTTACTCTGCTGAGCCAAGCAAATTAAGAGGAACAAGCCCAATAAAATGAGGGCAAGAAGAAAGCTCCACATGGAACAAGAACTGCATGTTCTGTGCTTATTAAATGAATAGTCGTTTAATGGGGAAATAAAAGTAATTTTCATTGGATTCTAGTTAGATGATAATTATAACATAGACTTAGAACTTCAGAATCATGGCAGGATACTGGCGAGTTTGCACTAACAGGAAGAATCACATACTAGTAAGTTGTAAGTTCTCTTCTGGAGTATGATAATTAGCAGTTAATCTGCAGTGATTTAAAGTACTTTTAAGCCCTAGCCGGTTTGGCTCACTAGATGGATCATTAGCCTGGGGATTGAAGGGTCCCAGGTTCGATTCCAGCCCAGGGCATGTACCTTGGTTGCTGGCACATCCCTAGTGGGGGGTTGTGCAGGAGGCAGCTGATAAATGCTTCTCTCTCATCAATGTTTCTAACTCTCTATCCCTCTCCCTTCTTCTTTGTAAAAAATCAATAAAATATATTTTTAAAAAATACTTTTAAGAGGCAGGAAATGTCTACAAAGTAGTTAGGTGTGATGATTAGAAGCATGAACCTGTCCATCCAGCTCCATCCCTACCTCACAAGTTACAGAATTTTTTTCTAAGCTTCAGCTTCTTCATGTACCCAAAACAGGTAACAATCAGACCTTCCTCATTAGGGCAACACTAGAATTAAATAGGATAATAAATCTTCCAAATAAAGCTTCCAAAGAACTGAGCAGAGGACCTGATGCCTAAAAAGCACTAACTGTTTTAGCAATTACTGGGTATTTGTGTGAAAAAACCCAACACACTGAATCGAAAAGACATATACACCACATGTTCATAGCTGCGTTATTTACAATGGCCAACTTACGGGAGCACCCTAAGTCTCCATGAAAAGATGAGGAGATAAAGAAGTGGTGCATATAAAAAAAGGTAGCATGACTTAGCTATAATCAAAGAATGACACCTCGCCATCTGCAACATGGATGGATCTAGAGGTTACTATACTGAATGAAAGAAGTCAAAGACAAATGCCAGATGATTTCACTTACATGTGAAATCTAAAAAACAAAATAAACAAGCAGAACAGAAGCAGACTCATTGATATTATTTGGAAACAATTCTTCTACAGAAGTTTTAGATTACATCTGGAGGTGGATCTAGATATATTTACTTACATAAAAATGCACTCAAGTTTTCAATCCATACCTCCATTGCAAAGAAAATTAGGTTCTTTTAAGTTCCCCTGTCTTTGTGCCATTTCACTGGTATATGTATTTGGGAAATGGATTACCATTTAGCTAGTTTTGTTTTTGAGTTTAAAGTGCTTTGTGTCCACTCTGATGTCCCTTATTGGCTGAGCATTTTCCTCTTCCTAAATGTAGAGGATTGGCAGTGAGAGTGTAGACGGAGGTAAAGGTGAGGTCGGGAGCAAACTTACTGGTTGTCTGTTCTGCTACCAGAGGCTTGCTCTCCCTGCCATGGTTCACAGCAAAGACTTTGAAGTGATACGTGACCCCAGGGGTCAGCCCCATGATTTCTGCAAAGGTGTTCCTGCTGATGGGCAGCTGCTGTCCGTGCTCTCCAGGCATGTGGACAGGGATCACATCCACGCGGTAACCGGTCACTGCACTATCAGGGGGTGTCCACATGATGGTGACCTTCACGTCTGTCACTTCCACAAACTGCAGGTCGCGGGGAGGGGGAACTTTATCTGACAGACAAGAACCAACTGGTCATTCACAATTCCGGCTGAAGATTATTTTTAAAAAGCCAGTTTCCTGAGTTGCATGAGGCAACTCATAGGGCCTCTCTCATCCCAGAGCAACACTAAGCTTCATCTCTTAGGCAGAGGCTATGCTTTTTTTTTTGCTTATATTTTCATGGTTTAGTTATGCTGCTCTCATCTGACATTTGAAGGTTTTATTTCAAATATGTAAGCAAGCAGGTGAGGTTCCATCACATGAAGTGTCTTACTAAGGGTTTTGAAATGAACATACCGAAAAAAACACACAAAACAAAACAAAAAACACCTCACTGAGACAACAGAAAAATATATGGTAATTTTCATTTTATTGAATCATTGTATGATACTTAAGAGCAATAGATGAACTGACCCCCTAAGTTTCCAGGGGAAAACACGAAGACTTCATAGTGTCAGTTTTTTATCAGGAAAATCAATAGCCAGCTTTGACATTGTTTTATAATAAGGACATTTCAGCCAAATTTCATAAATTTTAGGAATACACTAATCTTTGATTAGTAACATACAGGAACTGCTGACAGAAATAAAACACCCTCTCCCTCCCCAAGACAATTATTCTTTCTTCTTACACTCCTGGTCCTCCCAAGCAGGCTGACAGAATGAACATAATTCGAGGATGGCTCAGTTCCTCTAACACAGCGATTTCCAACTGTATGCCACAAGAATTTTAAAACATGCATACCTGACTATTTAGTCAGGGGACCTCTCTTTCCCTTAGATTGTCAAATAAATAGCTAACGCCAGCCTATACAACAATAGCTGTTTGGTGTGAATGAATCAAAATTATACCTTTTTTTTTTTTTTTGCCAGATTAGCAAAACATCTATTTTTTGGTGTGCAGAATGTTAGTAATTAGTTAGTGTGTGCCATGAGATTAAAAATTGCTGCTCTCCCAAAATGAAGATGAAAGCTGTGACTTTGTTAGATCCTAGGAGATAGATTAGCACTCTAGTGAATCAAAGATACCTGGACGAGGGTCGCCAGTGGTTTCCTGTTGGATGAAGACAGGAGTGCTTTCTTGATTTTCCTCCACAGCATAGATAGTGATGTTATACTGAATCCCAGGCTGCAGGTCACTGAGGGTGACGGAGTTGGCAGTGTCAGGAAGGTTGAGTTCTGTGCTACTGCCTTCAACTGAGGGTGAATACACGATTCTGTATCCTACAGATCCATGAAGACAAAGTAAAGCTAGGTTAGCTAAGGAGCAGTGGTTCTCGGAAAGTTGATCCATTCAGTGCCGCCACTTCTTTTAAGAACCATTTAGTACAGAGATAGGAAGAGCCATGCACACCGCTTTAATACTATTCTTGAAGACCCAAGAGCTTTCATAAATATCCTGTTAAACCGGATCTTCTCTTTTTGCTCTAGATCATTGGTCGGCAAACTCGTTAGTCAACTATCAAATATCAACAGTACAACAACTGAAATTTCTTTTGAGAGCCAAATTTTTTAAACTTTAACTAATAACACCACTTCTTCAAAACAGACTTGCCCAGGCCATGGTATTTTGTGGAAGAGCCACACTCAAGGGGCCAAAGAGCCGCATGTGGCTTGAGAGTCGCAGTTTGCCAACCAACGGCTCATACTACTCAGCACGGTCCTGTGCCTTTAGGAACTTCAGAGACAGTAGAGTCACCAAATGAGCGAAGTAAGAAAGCAATTCAGCTACCTCATTAAGAATAAGTCTTAGAGTGAGCTTTTTCAGAAAAATTATCTCCCTTTATTGATTTCAGGAATTAATAAACTGGCTTTAGAGATTGTGTGTGTGCATGAGTAGGGGTTGATAAAATGGATTTGAGGGAAATGATCCAAAAGAAAGTAGAACTAGAAGACTTGAAAATAATCACATTTTTAATATTACACACACACACACACACACACACACACACACACACACACACAAACACATACCCCTCTACCCTAGGCTAGCCATTATGTAGGAGATTAGAGTGATACTCCGGTACTCAGACCAGAATCTATTCCCTCACGCCTTTCTTATGCTATCACGATTAACATGGCAGCCAGGAAGAGGAAGCTGAGCTGACCTGTGATGGGTGCCTGGGGTCTGCTCCAGCGAACAACAATTGAGGTGTCATCAACTTGGTCTACAGCAGGGTTAAGAGGGGCATCGGGAGCTAACAAAGAAGAAAAGGAAAACAGTCAGAAAAGACTGTTATGGGTCTGCTTTACCAAAAAGGACTATTTCGATCGCAGGTGGTACACATGTACCTGTTGTCTGTGAGGTAGACAGGATCAAACTCTGCTCTCCTTCCTCGGATATCTGATAGACATTCACAATGTATTTTCTGCCAGGCAGCAGGTCGGGGATGTTCACAGAGGTGGCCGTGCTTGGAAGGTCTTTGAAATCAAAAGGAAAGGTTACTAATCAAGGATACCAGTCCCTCAAATGACTTCACAGCCCAGGAGAAGAACATTTTATAAACGATACATTCATGGGGGGCAAGGGGAAGACTAGAAGGAACTGTACTCATAGATACTTAATAATTATCAGTGCACAATGGGATAATTTTTCTTCTTACTTTTTCATTTTTTTTCAAATTGGTTCTTTAGAGATGCATAATTTTTGTAATCCACCCATAAATGGGTGACTGTAGTCCTTTTATAAACAAAGTAACTAGAAAATCAGAGCAGTGGTTATGAGTAGGGGTGATGAGGAGTGAGGTGAGTGTAGTCAGGTGGGTGTATTCAATTTATAAAAATTCCCTGAGCTCTGTATTTATGATCTGTGTGCTTTTCAGTATATACTGAGTGGCCAGATTATTATGATTTCTGAATGCATAATAATCTGGCCACTCAGTCTATATTCTATATAATAAAAGGCTAATATGCAAATTGTCCCCTCAACCAGGAGTTCAACCAACAGGCAGGCTGGCCAACCGCCCATGTCCCCTCCCCCTGGCCAGGCTGGCCAGATCCCACCCATGCACAAATTCATGCACCGGGCCTCTAATATGTATGCATGCATGTATGTATGTGTGTGTGTGTATACACACACACACATACACACACACACACACACACACTGAGTGGCCAGATCATTATGCGTTCAGAGATCATAATAATCTAGCCACTCAATGTATAGATTATTCTACAATGAAATTTTTAAAAGGCCCCTAAACATGAGATTTTTGAAAAGCACGAAGGAGGTTACCGTGCACCCCCAAAACTAACATTTTCTACCACAGTCTTCATACTAGCAGCTAGTGTCTGGGCAAACACATAACGCAGGTCACATCAGGGACCAGGAAGCTATGAAGCTGGCTCAGGAAAAGCCCAATGTAGTCCTAGAAAGGGTCGCTCGTTTCCCTTTCTCACACTGGAAGATATTGTTCAGCCCGAGCTGGCAACGAGTTCTGAAGCTCCCAGACCCCCTGCTTGGGTGCCATCTCCTGAGCAGGGCTCCCCACTTGCAACCTGTCAGCATACCGAGGTACTGTGGCTCGTCTCCCTCTTCGCTCAGCTCATATTCCACACGGAATCCCGACACAGTGTCTGAAGCTGAGACCCACGAGACCACAAAGCTGCTGGCTGTGATTTCAGTTACAGATTCAGAAGTGGCCACAACAGGAGAGAGGGGGGTTGTCTCTCCCATCACGGTGTTGCCTGGAGTCACAGAAAAGGAAAAGAAAGCCTTAGCCATTGAGAAATCTACTGCCATCTGTAGAACATAATTTTTTTTTTTGTTAATCCTTACCCAAGAATATTTTTTCCATTGATTTTTAGAGAGAGTGGAAGGGAGGGGGAGAGACACACAGAGAGAAACATGGATGTGAAAGAGATAACGTTTGGTTGTCTCTTGTATGCATCTCGACTGGGGATCGAGCCTGCAAACAAGATATGTGCCCTTGACAGGGGACCCTTAGTCCATGGTCAGACCTTCCAACCACTGAGCTAAATCCGGTAGTGCTAGAATATAATTTTTTAAAATGTGAGTGTGATCCTTGGAAGATTATGAATCAAGAGGAAAGGCTGCCAGAGAAAAACTGAGGCACAGACAGGGTGGCTGGGGTACGTACTGGTCACGGAGCTTGTGCTAGTGGTTGTGAAGTCAAAGCGTGTCACCTCTTTCTGGCCATACTGCTGGATACTTATGAGCTGCCCCTCATATACCACATTAGGTCTCAGGCCTTTGATGGTGTATGAGTTCAAGTGACCTGGAATGGTGGCCTCCTTCCAACGGCCTGGAGAATTTTTCTAAAAGTTTAAATTAAAAACAATAAAATCACACATATTCACAAGGAAGAATATTCGGAGGTGATGTGGCATAATCTATCTAAAGAACTTCAGAAGGTCAAAAGTCAGATTTTAAAAAATGACCACTTAGAAAGTAAAATAAAAGAGAAAGATATTAACTTAGCTGTTGTTTTTCTCCAAACAATGAAAATGACACCAATAGTTTTTATCCTTTGAGACAGTTATAAAATATATGAAAACTTTAGATTCTCTTCCCATGTTGGGGGAGAATAATTTTAAGCGTGATCATTCCTAAGTCCTTGTTAAGAAGATCTTTTTAACATAAAGAAGTAAATTTTTCTAAATACCAGAAAAGCTAAGCCTGTATGTCAATTGATCAGATATTGTTTTGTCACTAAATAAATATAAATGTTATATAGATATCCAATCTATTAGCTCAAAGTCAGAAGGAAAACAATTTCAGCATTTATCAATTTCAGGAGACTTATTGTCAAAGTTTCAGAGTGGCATACTCACAGGTTTCCATCGGAGAATGTACTTGGTAATGTGGGATGGTTCGGGCGCATTCCACTGGATGGGATGAGAGTTGGGTTGGCTGGGGGTCTCTGTGATGATTACTTGGACAGGGCCAGACCCACCTGAAGATGAAAATGTGAGATTTGGTTATCTTAGTTATTCATTCATGTCAGCTTAAAATTCAGCACACATGGACGGCATCATTAAAAATAGCTTGGCTTATCAGTAAATGTGAATATAATAAGAATGATCTGGAATCAATCTTTTACATATTAACACTGGAAACAGAGCATCAAATCCTTTTTTAGCTGATAAATTATTGCTTATCGGAAGAACTGCAATTAGAACCTTTTATGACAAAATACATTTTTTAAAAAATGCCTCTTAGCTTTCTTTCTTCTCCATTTTCAAAGTAAGAATTATAAGAAATTGTGGAACTGTCACAACACAGATAGCATAATATGGAGTGCCTACAGATTTCATTTACTTATTATATTTAGCTTTGTTGAAGCAAGTTCTGGTTTGTGGAAGTTTTCATCAAGAATGAATCTGTTGCTGAAACCGGTTTGGCTCAGTGGATAGAGCGTCGGCCTGCACACTGAAAGGTCCCAGGTTCGATTCCGGTCAAGGGCATGTACCTTGGTTTCGGGCACACGTCCAGTGGGGGGTGTGCAAGAGGCGGCTGATCGATGTCTCTCTCTCATCGATGTTTCTAACTCTCTATCCCTTTCCCTTCCTCTCTGTAAAATATCAATAAAATATATTTTTAAAAAAATGAATCTGTCACCTAAGAAGGACACAACATTCCAAAGGCCATATGGCATGATGTAAAACTAACACATCCTAATAGGATAGACTCTTAGACAAATAGACAAAAGTACTAGTTAAAGACAGTCTTCTTTCTCATCTTTAAATGCACAAACTATCTGTAAACTCCTTATCATTTTGGGGAAAATGTTATTTTATTTTTATGCAGTAATTACTCTCTACAAATCATACTATTGCTTGGTCAAATTATTAAGAGAAAAATTTTTTTCTAGAGCAGCTATCAACTGAAATGACATTTTGCAGAATATACTAACTTCAATATTTCCACATATTGATTTAAAGTATGGTTTTAGTTTTGCTTTTAAAGCAAAATAAGGGAAGTGTAATTAATGTTTTTATAATATAGACACACTTCAGGGTAATAATGAATTAGCTGAGTAACTTAGGCTAGCAGAACAGAACACTATTTTTTTTTCCTAAACGCTGTCATTTTATGACATCTATCAATGTTCAACTTATTAGAAATAAAAAAAGTTCCTTATAATAACATTTCTAAGAATTTCTAACTGCAATTCTATGAAATAGCAAAATTTTGGGCATTTAATAAAACACTTCACCAGATAAACAGATGTAGGTTTTCTGAAAGCTTTTAGAAAATAATATGTTGATTTTAAAATTATCTGTGCTCTTAAATTCTCTTTGAAAATAAAGTTTTCTTAACATATATATATGTATGTATATACATATATATGTACATGTATATACATACATATATACACATATATAATGTGTATATATACATATATAATGTATATATACACACACACACACACATATATATATATATAAAACTTGCAAGCAAATCTGTGTAGACACAAAAGTTCTAGAATAATATATTTACTTTCACACTGGAAATAATTCGCCATTGATTGAAGACTAACAAGTATTTTTTGAATCTTAAATTCATTTACTGCAAGTATTTCCAAGTCATATGAAATCCAGAATTCATGTACAAAATTCTCAATTTTTCATTCTAAAATAATATGTATTTCCCAGAGCATGGCATGTTTGTTCTAATCAGTTGGCAGAAACCAATAGTGACTCTTTGAGTTATTTTCTGTTCATGAAGATGCTCATAGCCCTAGCCTGTTGGCTCAGTGGAGAGAGCAACAGCTCTTGAACTGAAGAGTCCTGGGTTCGATTCCGGTCAAGGGCTTATACCTCAGTTGCAGGCTGGATTTCTGACCCTGGTTGGGGCATATGTGGGAGGCAACTAATCCATGTGTGTCCCTCACATTAATGTTTATCTTTCTGTCTCTCCCTCTCCTTCCCATTCCCGCTAAAAAGGAATGGAAAAATATCTTCATGTGAGGATAACCAAAAAAATAAAATATCTTTGCCATAGCTGGTTTGGTTCTGGATAGAGCATCAGTCTGTGGACTAAAAGGTCTCAGGTTTAATTCTGGTCAAGGGCACATGTGTGGGTTGTGGGCTCAATCCTTAGTAGTTGGTATGCAGGAGGTAGCTGATCAATGATTCTCTCTCATCATTAATGTTTCTATCTCTCTCTCGCTCTCCTTTCCTCTCTGAAATCAATAAAAACATTTTTTTTAAAAAAAAGATGCACACAAATATAAATGAGTTTTGAAAGATAAACACTGGAGCAAAGTTTTAGAGATGTGATGATTTAAAGTATTACTTCCATGCAAATCAGTAACTATAGGAATATTGTGTCCTTACATTATTTACAATAACTGGCATAAGGTTGTTTAAATATTGATCTTTTCCAGAAATCCCACTATAATTTCCTCATATAAAGAGATACCTGGTAGGTATTTTACTTAGTTTGGCAATCATGATTCTGAGGGGGAAAAGTTTATGATGTTATGGAATATATATTGACCTTTAGCCTAAACCATGGACTTTAGGTGACAATGATGTGTCCACATTAAGTCC
>JAAGEH010000022.1:13056445-13114002 GCA_011751065.1 Lasiurus cinereus
CCTAAACCATGGACTTTAGGTGACAATGATGTGTCCACATTAAGTCCACCGACCGTACCAAATACATGACTCTGGTGGGGATATTGACAATAAGCTTTACATGTGTGGAGGCAGGAAGCATAAGGGAAATCTCCCTTTCAATTTTGCTGTGAACCTAACACAACTCTAAAAAATCTTTAATTTTAAAAAACTGATGGAGGTTAAGTGTCTATTAAGATGAAGTTTTAGAAAGGCAACACAAATAAACTTTCCTGCCCACCTTTAAGCCTAATCATGCACCCATATCCACTAAGAGGATAATAAGGGAGAAGGGAGGGAAAAGTAAAGGTGACTTGGTGATTTTCACCTCAGTGATGGAGCAAACCTACAGAAATAATATATATATATCATTGATTTCAGAGAAGAAGGGAGAGGGAAAGAAAGATCAATGATGAGAAAGACACATCGATTGGTTTTCTCCTGCATGTACCCCAACCAGGGGCCAGGGATTGAGCCTACAATCGAGCTACATGCCTTTGACCTGAATCAAACCTGGCACCCTTCACTCTGCAGGCCAACACTCTATCTACTGAGCCAAACAAGCTAGGGCGAAAGTTTCTTTTCTTTCTAGAACTACAAGCACTGGTTTGAAGTTCGGTTTTCAATGTCAGGCTTGTGGCACAGCTCCCAAGGAGGGAACTGCACTGAACACAAAGGGGAGGTCACACATTCAGCACATCCTTGTCCAGGAAGTAGAGAGCTTATTTGTAAGGTCAATTTAAATCCCTATTATCACTATATTCTACCTTATGCTACATATGATTGGAAAACAAAAAACCCTGAAAGTTCTGACATCATTTCTACTATTTAAACTTAAAATTCTGATAATCCTTTAAAAACTGGTGAGTCAGTAAAACCTTTAAAATTATCCAAACTGAATAATTACCCTGGAGAAAACTTTACTCCTTCTCTTAGTCAATATGATCGGCCTAGCAATAATATAGTTAAGTAAAGATATGATACAAATTATACTTTAAAGACTAGTTTAAAATAAGGTCAAAATGAATAATTTCCAGTAATGGTGACCCTGGAGAAGTTAAACATTTGTGGGTTTGCGACTCAGTTCTTTTTTCCTGTTTAGTTTGCTGAGCTCTGTGCCTTCCTAGTTGTTTATTGACACACCAAATGCCTCTTATCTTCTGTTAGTTTGAACAACTCAATAGGTCCTTGGTCGGAGGAACCGACAGAGCAAGGCTCAGATCTATCGGTAACCTGCTGTTCCTTTCTTCTTCCATTTTCCTGGAGTCCCACATGCAAATCACGAATCACTGAACAAACTAGACATATTGATAAGCTGTGTACTGAGGGGACATGCCCGACCCCTCACCCCTAAATCTCCTCTATGATTAATGGACTGGATTGGACCACTACCCTTTTTTAAAGAGTAGTAACAGGCTGGCCAGCGTTACTCAATGGTTGAGCATCGACCTATGAACCAGGGGGTCACAGTTTGATTCCCAGTCAGGCCATATGCTCAGTTTGTGGGCTCAGTTCCCAGTGTGGGGCATGCCGGAGATAGCTAATCAATGATTTTCTCTCATCATTGATATTTCTATCTCTTCCTCTCCTTTCCTCTCTTAAATCAAAAATATATTTTAAAGATAATAAAGAGTAGGAACAAAGTGGTCCTGTAAGACTCAAAAAAGAAGGGCTCCTTCCCATCTAAGCTTCATCTCTGACATTTCCATCAAAATGCTTCCAGCCAGCAGCGACATGAAGTTTCCTCAAAACCACACGGAGGAGGAAATGACTTTCAAAAGATTGCCACCCCACACCAACAGCCATAAACATAAAAAGTAGAAAGCATTATCATTGAGAACATTCTACCCTTTGGCTGCAAAGTTAAAGAAAATATAACTCAGTTATATTTTCTGAACCTATAGTAATTCTGCAGCCAAATTTTTAAAAATTTCTAAAAAAAAAAAAAAAATCAATGATTCGTATACTCAGATTCACCATGAAATACAATCTAGACTGAGCCAGGTCAATCTATGCTCTGAGCCTGCCCAAAACAAAGTCACCTGGGCAGCCCTGACAGTGTGTAAGGTGTGGGGAGAACAGGATCCCTTCAAAGGTCATAGGAGGAGTGTGTCTACATGGATGGTCGTCAGGATTCCTGAACGTCAATCTGTTAGTGCGGGAAGGGACTTTAAGGGCAATCAGCTACGATCGCCTCATTTTACAGATGAAGGAATAAGGGGTGAAGCTTGGCATATGTCTCTCCGGAAGCACAGAGAGAGCTGGGACCCATGCTTCGGTGAGTATTGCCTTTCGCCGGAGTGTTTCCTATCTTGTGGTCAGGGACAGTGAATTTCTGATCACATGATGGAGGGATTCAGTTAACTTATTCTTAATTCCTGTTACAGCTCCATTCTGAGACCCTGGAAATCACTCTTTCTATTTCTGAGTGTAGGCCATCTTTTAAGTATAATGGTAACAGATTTTGCACTTCAGTAGTTGCTCAAATAACTGATGCCTAGCAATTAGATTTTCATAACTCAACATATTTTATTATAATTAATCATTCAGTGGGAACTAAATTCAAACTTTCTTTTCCTAAAATAAATGAACGAAACCAGCACTCGTTCATTTTAGTAATGCCCTGTGACCTGAAAAAAAAAACAGGGTATTTGAACTGTGTGGGTGGAAAATTGACCTCCTTACTCAACTCTTGACCCAGGATACTTTGTTCCACTCTCCAACTGATCAAACAAATTGAAACTTTTGACAAAAAGCCTAGATGGAAAGTACTGATGAAAGCAAACCCTATGTTGTATTTCACATAATTTCTCTATACAATTTCTTTGTTAAGAATCATGGCGTAAAACACTAACCCCTTACTCTCAGCACAGCTCCCTGTTTGGTTTCTATCCCTCTGTATGGAAGTGAGATGAATTCAGTCAGAATGTTTTAACCTAACAGAATGTTCTACAGTTTTAAGAAACAAATTACAGCCCAGCCGGCATGGCTCAGTGGTCGAGCATTGGCTTGTGAACCAGGAGGTCTCAGTTTGATTCCTGGTCCGGGCACATGCCCAAGTTTCAGGCTTGATCTCTAGTAGGGGTGTGAAGGAGGCAGCCAATAATGCTTCTCATCATGGATATTTCTCTCCCTCTCCTTTCCTCTCTGAAATCAATACAAACAATATTTTTTAAAAAGAAAAAAATTATATTCAGGCACATTTGCACACCTTCCGTACTTGACTGGGGAGAAAGAAAAATCATTTTTTGTCAACAATTCAGCTGATGATTAGACAGTGATATAAGGAAAGGATGGAAAAGGAAGATTTTAACTTAAGCATCAGAATATTAATAAACACTGATACTGCCCTGTTTTTATTATCCAGCCTACAGTTCTTACTTTGCAGTAATTGAGCTACTCACCTGGATAGGCCTGTAAAGGTTGGCAATGCCATTCCCCAATGCCACGACCATAGCAATAGCACTGGTACCTGACACCATGCCCATACTTCTCCCAGGAATCTCCAACTTGATAAAATGTTCGGGTTTCTGAATCTTGGCATTGGTCTAAAATATATACAAGTAAAAGTTAAGCAGCTTTGAAGACTTAAAGCTACAAATTTAATTCCAGTGTGCTAGAGCATTCATTCTTAGTTTTACTAGAAACTGGCAACTGCTCGTACAAATACACATCGTTTAAAGAATACTTTGTTCATATCTTCACTGTACAGAACAATTAGTAGTAAAAACAAACAAAAAGGTACCCATGAAGAGGGGAGGGGAGATATTTAGTTTTCTAAAAGAACAATATTTCTAAATAAAAATTTAAAGATTTAAATTTCAGTATATATTGATATACTGAATATTTTGAGTAAAGAATTACATATATTTTTTACCCATATTAATGCAACTGATTTCCCATTGAAGAGCAAGGACATTATATCAGTTTATATACTTTCCCAAACTTTAGAGGATTTAATTTTACATAGAAATCGATGAACCAGATTTTAAACTGTGAATACTCGCTGAGCAGTTTCTAAGAAACCTCTTGAGCTTCTCCCCCAGCTTTGGCAATCTCAGGTCAAACAAACTCAAGTATCTGATCAGTTTGTTTTCTCAGTGAGTAACCTGTCTCTTTCAGTAAAGGAGTATTAATGGATTACCCCGAAGCTGGTAACACAGCTCGTTTAAAGCTCAACCTTCACTATTTGCTTAGCTCCATTATAAAGGGCAGCCAAGAAAAATAAAGTATTTGGAAGGAGGTATTTACTGGCCTAATCATTTGCCCATGTTATTGCACAATCAGCAAAGGGCAGTTCTCTTTCATAACACAGACTATCTTTATGATTCAGAACTAAAGAACGAATTGCATTTAACTAAAATAAGTTTGTATTTGTCACCAAATTCAGCAACAATAGATGACTACTAAAACCAAAATGATATATGGTCCATGATTAGAGGAAAGACTTTGCAAGCCTCTTTGACAGTCACTGACCAAAGTCTGAATCCAGCTTCAACCAATTATGTAACATCAAACTGCTCTCCCAATTTGAATCTTGCTAACCATTCTCTGTCCAAATCCATCTAGAGAGACAAGGCCACTTACCAATGGGATCACACTTCCATCTGCCCCGGCCCTGACCAAAGCAGGTACAATTCAGCATGTGCCCCTCTTCATGACGCTTGAGAAATGTGTCATTCACATTATAAGTGATGTCGTCCACAATGCATTGATCTATTTAGGAAACAGTGGGATGGGTGGAGAATGTTTTTTAGGCTTCAACGATGAAATTTTAAAAAGCTACGTTTTTCAAAGCACATAGTTCCTTCCACTAAATTACCAAGACCTCTCATTAAAATAACTTTTCTAGCCGCAGAGAATAAACACTTTTCAAGGCTTAGTCAGTTATACAGCTTCTGCATACAAAAGAAGTCTCCCTTATAAACTAAAGAATGTGGTAAATTACACTTTCTTGTGGAAAGCCCATTTTTTAACAAATGCATGTCTTACTTTCGGACAAATTCCCTGCTTTGTTGATAATGCCCTTTAGGTCTCTGTCTTGTTATGATAAATGGGAGGAAGATTAAACAGCACCCATCATAGTGTGATGGCGGGGGTAGGGGGATACTGGGATTTGGAAAAGAAAATGACATCTATGGCATTCATAAAGTTAAAAAAGAAAAATCATGTGAACTCTGTTCCTAACTCCCTGAGAGATCTTGAGAAAATTACTTTCTCTCTTCAGGTCTCAGCTCCTCCATCTGTAAAATGAGGAGCTGGTCTGTCTGCCTTCCTACCAGGTCCCTCTCAGCTCTGCAACATCGTATGTCATTCTCATTACTCCTGGATTATGTTACCCGTTGAACACACAAAAATGTTTTTTACCAAGTTCAGGCCAATGTCAACACATGAGCTACATGGACTATTTATTAGCTCAGAGTGCTCCCCTGCATCTTACTTTTCAAGTGAAAGAAATAGAAAAACTAAAATAGTTTCAATAAATTAATATCCCTATATTCCATACCTGGGTCTAAAGGGGTAAATCTTATCTGGACAAAATAAATCTGGCCTCTCTATGTATTTTTCTCCTTCAATCTGGATCTGATCTTAGAATAGCAAAGAATAGCTATTTCTCTGCTATTTCTTTGTAGAAATTACTCGAACTTTGCTAGACATGAATCCAATGGCATAACTAAACACTAAAGGATCAAATGATCGTGCTCTGGTCTTTGAAGTCATCTTTTTGGCTCAGCCGAAGAACCTGAATCCTGGAAATGTTTCCGAATCGCTGGGCCAGCTTTTCTTAACTGGCTGTCTAAAATGTGAAACTCATCCAGCACAGTAGACTAATGTGATGGTATTACACATCTCCTCCTTTTGCTTAAGTACAACTTTCTGTACCCTTTATCCTCTCAAATGTTTTCACTCTTAAGTAAGCCTACCTCGGAGCTGGGAGTAGGCGATACAGGTCCATTCCCCACGACCATTCCCCACACATGTGCACTTCATCATGTGCCCCATGTCATGCTGTTTATCCCACTGATCTCCAACGCGGTACATAACTCCTTCGTTGGTCGTACAGATTTCTTCATGGGCTGTTTGGAAACGGATGAGAAACGTACAAGTAATAAATGGTCACACGTTCTTAAAAGGTATGCAATAGTATCAGTTTAATTTGGTTATCCTACAAGCCCTCACTTAGAAGTCTCGTGTGCCTCGAAGAAATCTCAGTACTGCTGTGTGCTCATATAGAGAACCAGAGTGGAAAGCACAGTGCAAAGGGGAGGCGTGTTGCAGGAAATACTTACAGGAAGGGTAAGTGGACAGTAAATCACAATGATCCCTACACAGTCACTCAAAGGGTCTGCATTATTCTAGAAGCCTGAATTTGACTTCTGCTCCATAACTTTCTAGTTCCAGTTTATTGTAACTCAACGGGAAACTATGCATGTGAGTATTGAACTGTAAGCTCCAGCATGTTTTTCTTCTAAATTCTCTTTGGTTGAAAGAAGAGAAATAAAAGTAAGCTGTTTTTTTTCTCTTATGTTTTGTTGCCGCATTGTCAAACTTGACAATGACATGTACAGGTATTTTTTATTCTACAACTGGAAAATCAAATGTAATCTGTGGGAGTCTTAAAATTTGAAAACAAATAAAAGGCACTGGTTCCCCTTTCTTTATTCATACAAACTAGAACCCCATCCCACTTTTAAAAAAAGATGACTACTTGTCAGAAAATAGAGTTTTGGTCATTTGAGTACTTAATGAAGGATAGAGCTTATGCCAGTTAAGCCAAAATCATATGTAAATATTGTCAGGTCTGTGACTCTCAGTCAGTTAGTTACATTTGATAAATTTTAAGTTACTCAGTTGTCTGCTCTATACAAAAGACACATTTGTGCAAACTTTAAATGCGCAGACATGTTAAAGAGTATTTTTATTGTAGTTATATATCTCTGGACATTAAATTATATCAACGGAATATTAAAATTATATAAATACATAATTTATATAAATTATTATATCACATAATGGTGTTTATGATCTCAAAAATTAAGAGTTAATGGGTAAAGCACTGTAAAATGGCCACTGTCCTGTCTTACTCGATAAGTGGTGTCTACAAGGGCTTCCTCTTACCAGCCATGGGACAGAATCCAAACTTCTGGTCAGCATCATAGTTCGGTGTGGTCCCACACCATTTCATGTTGTCTCTCCTGCCCTCGGAAGTACAGTCGGTGTAGTTGTGGTTGTTGTATAGGAAGGGGAAGTGGCACAAGGCACCATTGGAATTTCCACCTCGAGTTTGAACCAAAACTGCCCAGAACAACAGACAAAGAGGAAGAAAGCATCACCACTGAGCTTTCCAATTTCTCTGCAGCTAATTTACAAAGAGTCCATCTCAGAACAAAAGCTGCCCGATAATAGCATTCTACGTTTCCTTCAACTTTTGAAGTGTGTTCACCTTTACATTCAAAATAGATTTAAGCCCAATTTCCACTCACATTTTTCCCAGCCAAAAAAAATATTTAAATGATCACTCTGAATAAAACAGTGTTTTAACCGAAAGAGGAACAAAAATACTCAGTCATCCATTCTGCGTATTCTTCAGCCCCATGGGATTATAGCCTAGTCTTAATATACCAGTATCTTTAATCACATCATAAGCCTGATGTGTCAGAAATAAATGAACTGGTGGCCCTTTTCCTTGGTGTCACTTCCCAAGAGTACTAGGGATCACGGAAAGATCTTCAACTGCCAAGTTACTCCACATTTCTTGGGTCCAGACTGTAGAAAAGTGACACTTCTCATGCAGCCTAAAGATTAATGGCTACATTGCTGACTAATAAAAAGAGGGCATGAGAAATGGGTCTTTCTCACAGCTGGGTTTCCCCCTGGGACACTCACCAGTCTGGTCTGTACAGAAAGAATATTTCTGGTCTTGTTCATAATTGGAAGTCGTGCTGCACCAGAGATGTCCATCCTGTCGCCCTTCATTGGTGCAGGAGTAGAAAGTCCGGCCGTTGTAAGTGAATGGTAAGACACATGGCTCCCCGTTGGAATTGCCACCGTAAGTCTGAGTGACAACTGCAAGCATAACCAAAAGGATCTTGGTAAATAGAGTTACAGGGATCTGCCACTGGTAGCTGCTTATTTATACCTTAAACTAGATGCACCCTTGGCCTGGCCTGTGGGATTGGGCCAAAACTGGCTCTTCAACATCCTCTGATGGGTCCTGGATTATGAGAGGACCCAGGCCAGGCCGAGGGACCCCACCGGTGCATGATTGGGGCCAGGGAGAGATGCAGAAGTTTGGCCAGCTGGGGAGAGACTATGGGAGGGCTCCAGGTCATGTCTGGCCCATCTCCCTCAGTCCCAATTGGCTGGACCCCAGCAGCAAACCAACCTACTGGTAAGAGCATCTGCCCCCTGGTGGTCAGTGCACATCTTAACAAGTGGTTGGGCAGTCTTAGCGTATCATTAGCATATTATGCTTTGATTGGTTGAAGGGATGATTGGACAACAGAATACTTAGTATATTAGGCTTCTGTTATATAGGATTAGAGACTGATCTTGTGCTATAAATATAGATGATCCATCTGGTGAGTTTCAGCCAAAATGCACTCCTCAGAAAGCCATGTCTTTTGTAGATAGAGCAACATCTGTTTCTCTGCTGATGCCCTTTGTTACCAAGTCTGCTGTCGTGCCTTAGTTTCCCCATTTGTAAAGCTATGTTAACACAGGTTAATTAAGGGTGCTGCTCAAAGAATACTGGAGGGATAGGCATGCCTCTGTTGATGGCATAAGTATTAATACATAAGGTTATTCTACAGATAACGTCAAGTGCATCAATTATAATTGCTATAGTTACTACCACTTTTGTAGCCCAGAACAGATGCATTAAATATTAAGTTTACAAACCTCCAGAAGTCTGAGATTAGTTATTCAGAAAGCAACCCTCTTATAATAACAAAGATAGTACACTTAATCTTCACTACAGAAAATAAAATATATAGATTAAAAAGACTGGAAGAAAATGTATCAATGCTAATCTAGTGGTAAGATTAGAAGCTTGGCTCATTTGCTTTATTTTTTTGGTAAATGAATGTACTGCCTTTCAAAAACTAAATCATAAAAAAGTTTTCAGTACTGTTTTTTTAAAAGATAAGGCAGACCTGTCTCTTGGCAGCTGACTCCATTGCCCAGGCAAGTGCAAAGCATCTGCTTATTTCCTTGTGTCTTCAGCCACTGCATCCCTACTGAGTAAATCACACCACTGTCCGTGATACAGTGACCATATGGAGGAGGCTGGGGGTGAGGCTGAGGCTGGAAAATGGCCATTCGAACATCTGTGATGGTGCCAGTTCCTAAGGACATGAGAAAGAAAAGTCACAACATTGGACAAGAGAAAAGAACTACCTTCTGAAGTAGAAATCTTTAGGATCCCATGCAGATCCCTCATTGTTTCTGACCTAAACCTAGAAAGAAATGGCTCTCCCATTCTGCAGCAGTTTTTGCCTTCAGCCTATGCCAGATGGTCTCCACCTTCCAGCTCAGCTGGAGCTGCTGGGATTATATTTCTAAACCACAGCATTATTTTGCTACTTAACAGAGCAGGTATCTTCAACAACTCATCCAGGAAGCTCATAGGCCACGTCTTCACAACTGCCTTTATCCCAGCTCACTTCTGACCACATCCTTCTTGCTCTATGCCTTGTCTCTCTGAACTACCCATCATTCCCTGCTCTGCCCTGTGCTGTCCACATGCTCTTCTCCTCACCTGAAAGGGTCTTCTTCACCCTTCCTGTCTTAGCAGCCACAATAAGCCCAAAATATCTGGGCATTTCTCTTCCTGACTTATTTTGAGACATCCCTGCCATCTGTGTGGCTGTGGGCTGATCAGAGCATGCCCTGGGCTGCCACCCAGTCCTCTAGAAGTTGCCCCTCCTTTTACATTTTGTGAACCTGTTGTGTGTTTTTTCCACCTAAGAGTCATTTTTATTTCATCTTCATATACATTTAAAACTTAACATTAAGAAAGTTTTAACAGCTAACAATTGCTAAATGAACTCAGCCCACTAGCCCACACGCTGCAAATCATCCTTGAATGGCATGTCAAGGGAAAGGTGGATTTGCAGGAACACTTTTGGTAACACTATCCTGTTCCCGCCCAGCTCGCTCTGCTCCTCACCAGTGGATGTGGTCTGCAGGGACGCGTGCCTTTCACACTTCCACTCCCCTCTGCCATTGCCTGTGCAGATGCACTGGAGCAGGTTCCCCCGATTGTCCTTCTTGCTCCAGGTATCCCCGATTCTATAGGATGTCCTCGTGTCCTGATCATTGCATCTGTCTGTGTTAAAAAGAAAGCATTCAAAGATGTAAATCAGGTCAAGCTTGCACATGCTCAACTGAAACTTTAAAAATATATACAATAGTTTAAAACATGAAAAGTTGCCCTAGCCAGTTTAGTTCAGTGGATAGAGGACTGAAGGCATCGATTCCAGGTTCGTTTCCAGTCAAGGACACATGCCTGGGTTTCAGGCTCAAGCCGATCAATGATTCCCTCTCATCATTAATGTTTCTATCTCCCTCTCCCTCTGCCTTCCTCTCTGAAATCAATAAAATGTATCTTAAAAGATAAAGCTTGGTAAGTTATTTTTTGATGATATGTTTCTATTTAACTGTGATGCCACGGGAGCAAAACTTCCAAACCATGGGATTATGTTTGTTCCAGCAGAAAGAGAGCTTTGGGATTTAATCTAGTTCCACTTCTCTGTTTGCCAAAACACTTTTTCATCATCATTCACTCGTTATTTTATTTTATTATTTTTAGAGTTTTCACATCGTTCTTTTGACCAAATTCATTCTCTGGCTTTTGGTCACCCTTGTCTTTTCTTTTCAAGCTCTCCCAATATTTGCTGTATATGACCTGCCTTTCAATGGGGGGGGGGGGGGGGGGGGGTTTACTTTCTTTAGAAAACTAGGAGCAGTAGGGAGGCAAGGTTTCAAATGGTCTTGGAGAGAAGCCCCAAAGAAGCTAGAAAAAGACATCAGCATGTCTTTCTTCATCTGTCATATGAAAAATTCAGGGGGTCACCAACTTCTCAGACTATGTTCTCCACCTCTTCTCCCCACTGCTACACACACCTCTATTTAAAACACTAATAAAATGACCTCTTTTGAATTGCTTAGTGTTAACTCTACAATGGAAAAGTGGGATTACTATTGCAAAATGATGTTTTATAACTAAATTACTGGTTATGACTTCAATTATCTGTCAAATAGTTTGTTTCAATTATAATCTGGCTTTGCCCATATGCTACAATGTGAGCATAGAAGATTTGTTTTTGTGTGTGTTTTTCTATACTGGGTGAGAGAAAAATAATTGGACAGTTGATGTAAATTCACACAAATATAAACCCACATTGATCTACCACAAGAACAGAGAGTTGAATGAAGATATGGCTAGTTACAGCTTTTTTCTAAATCCCCAGCTGAAAGGATTGTCTTCCCTTGAACCTCCACAGCACTATTTTCAGCATTCATCTTGAAATCTTAATATTATGCTTTATAGAAGATGACTATCTAGGCCTCTCTCATCTCAACCTACTTACTAAGTGCTCTTTGAAAGTTGAGTTAATATCCAATTCATTTTTTCATCCCTGCACCTTCTTGTACAAAGTAAGGGGTTGAATTATCTCATAAAACAAACGACTTTTCTTTGAGAAACTTTATCCAACTTGCTATTAGAAGAGTTTTAAATAACAGATGAGAGTTTAAGTCAGACATCTAATTTGTCTTAAGCTAAAAACAATACTACCAAGGTCTTGGAAATCTGATGACCATAATAACATTTTAAATGCAAAAAAATCTAATGGACCATCAAGTTTCTGGGAAAGATTTGGTTATAATCGTTATAATCGTTATTACTTTCCATGAAAGATTTAGTTTTTGTTAGCAAAGAATTTAAATTTGGATGATGAACATTTTAAGATGGTTAAACATTGTAAGCTAGATAAATGAAATAGGTCAAAATATTTAGATTTGATTTTAAAGTTATTTATAACACCCATAGTTAATGGCTATTTGCTTCTATAAACTCTATAATTGCTATTAGTTTGAAGTTTCAAAAAAAACAGAACAAAACACATTTTGAACTGCTAAGGCAGGGGTGGGGAACCGTTTTTCTGCCATTTGGATATTTTATAACATCATTCTCGAGCCATACAAAATTATCAACTTAAGCCCTACCCTGTTTTTCCCAATGATTGAAGCATCAGCTTGTGGACTAAAGGGTTGCAGGTTCAATTGTGGTCAAGGACACATGTCTTGGTTGCTGGCTCCATCCCCAGCCCTCCCCTGGTCTGGGCCAATGCAGGAGTTAACAAATCAATGTTTTTCTATCTCTAGCTTTCCCCTTCCTTTCCACTCCCTAAAAATCAATGGAAAAATATATCCTCAGGTGAGGATTAACAACAACAAAAAAATAATATATACTTGCAAATTAGCCTACCCTATTTGGTCTAACATTTAATTAACTCAACCCTAATGCCTTGGCAGGGCCAGACCAAATGATTTCTGGGGCCTACTAGAGCCCTGGGTTGACATTCCCCATCTCTGCCTTAAGGCAACAAGTAGGGTCAGGCAGCCCTAGAAGGAGCCATAAAGCTGTAGGTCAGTTGTTTGTTTTTGTTTTTGTTTTTATTTTTGTTTTTTAGCACTACTAAGCTCATGTAGGACTTTGAGCAAGAAACACTGACCTTAACGCACAATAGACACATCATTTTAACCAATGGAATAAGCACTTTTTATTTCCATCAACTCTGCTTATGAATAGGCCTTATTTAAATGTGAAACATAAGGAAACCTAAAACTTTAGAGCTTTGCTCCCTTCTATGTCAATAGTACTCACATGCTCAAATATGCATTGGCATGTTATTTTAATGACTTCTTTGCTCTTAACACTTTGAAAATATCTCAGCGATAATTTAGATTAAACATTTGCAACTAATCTTCATGCCCACAACCCATTTGGCTTTTATATGAATATTAAGGTTCTTAGTAGCTGATAGTCTTTAATGAATAAAGGTATTTTTTTTTTAATTTAGTGTTCTTGGAAGAAGCAGAATAGGTTTAGTATACAACTTTTCTTAGTATTCCAAAGGTACAAAAAAAACATTGATGCTTTGGGCGTGTTCTAAGTGACACCACATTACATTTCTCTCTAAGAATCCAGAAAATCATCTTAACATGCAAATCTAAAACATACTTCTAGAGGTACAGGTGATGCGTCCGCTGCCTTCTCCGAGACAAGTACAATCCACCATCATCCAGCCTTGATAGGGCTTTTCCCAGGTTTCCCCAACAACATAGGAAGTCCCAGCACCGTGGTCAAAACATTTCTCAGCTGTAGGAAAATGTGGAGGAAAAAGAGGGGGCGGGGAAAGCTATTTCAAATCGTGCCATCTCCCCTGTAATTTAAAGTGTATTGTGTAAGCAAAAATCTAGCCACATGTTTTAAGTAGTACTCTGCTCTAAAAAAAAAGCATGCCCTGTAACTAAGCACATGGTAACCAAAGCAAAAGAAAGCTCAAATTGAGCTGGCAGGCAGAAACTCCGATTCCCTAATAAGTATACAGACTGTATTTTTTCAGCTAGTATTTTTCTTCTTCACATCAGTATTTTAAGTGAAAAGGACCTATGTATATGTCCAGTCTGTAGGATACAAAATATGCAAAATTCCAATCTAATTATGAATGACCACTTATGAATGCCCCCCCAAAAATGACAAGAAAGCCTTTGGCATTTGGATTTCTGTAAAAAGAAGAAAACACAATACAAAGGAAAAAAAAGTATCTGAATTAGAGAACAATAGTGAGTAAAATTTATAGACAGAAACTTCCAAATTTGGGTTTGAGACCAAAAGGAACTCAACAATTTTTATCTTGAAAAAAAAAAATTACTAAGGTGTGACAGAGCACACACAATTTTATGTTTCAGTTTAGTATGTTCCAATAAAATGTCAGAAGAACCACTTTTTTTTCTCTTAAATAACATATCTTGACCAAGGAAAACCTGAGATTAGACAGTAGACAAAAGAAACTTCTTCTTAAACCTCTGAACTCTATCTTTTGCTTTTCAAGCAAAATTAAGACAAGACTTATATGCAATGAATATTTTTTATCTGATTCCTGAAGACTATGGATTATAAAACATTTCATTATTTAAAATAAAATTCCCATTTCATTATTTTTTTTCCATTGGAATTCAGATCTCTTGTTCATGTAGAGTTTGCTTCAACATCTTGACTGTGCATTCCCACCCCTCATTCGTCCCTGATAGTCACACACCTATGGGCTTGCAGGTCCATTCTCCTTTTCCGTTACCAAGACACACACACTCTAACATGTAACCACCAGTCTCATGTGGTCTCCTCCAGGTGTCACCAATCTTGTAGGACTGCCCCCCTTCATGACAGCGGTCTGTTCAAGATTTAAAAAAAAGAAGAAGAAAAGAAAATTACGGAGAGTGGGATAAAAAAAGAAGAAGAAGAAGTAGTCTCATGTTTTACCCAGAGTAGACACTTAGGTTAGCCACTGTAAGTATTCAGAGAACAGCTTTCCCATCAGAGACAGGGGAAAAGTTAACAAGTCTGGTGACTTGGGGCCATTCTATTAAATGTTTTGTTTAAACACAATAGGAAACCACAGAGAAAAATGAATAGCAAAGAAAGAGGTCATAAATCCTGGTTCCCAGAGGGATCACAGGAAATTGGGTCCTAAAGCAGAAAAGCAAGGCTGGCAGACATGACCTCCATACAGACACAGCAGGTCAAGCCTGAGACTAATTCAATGAAAACCCATATTGGGTATAGTATTTCAGCTTTTGGAGTGTGGAGAGTCTGTGTTTTATCCTAGGTTACACAGATCATTTTGGCAGGAAGCAAATAGATGTGTGCATATCAAGTGTGAAAAAACAGGTACTTTTCTAGGCTGTTAAACACATTGGCACATCTACCCACTAGACTGTAAACACTATGGCCCACTGACTCTTAACATTTGCCAATAAATTTGGATAAACCCTAACGTTAACTATGGGGAAAGCAGATTGGGCCTATTCATAAGGGACTGTCTTGTTCATTTGGACATAACTTTTTAAAGTGACCTAAAGGATGGATTAAAGAAAAGCAAATGCTATGTTAACAGAAACCATTTATAACACAGTGAATTACACTGGAAAGACCTCCTGAATTAAACTACAACTGATGAGAGTCAACCCAGATCCCAAAATATCTTGGAAACACTATTAAGCTAATCATTCCACATTGTCCCTGGGAATAGAGAGATCCAATTCCTGGGTACAAGCTATTGGTCACAAAGAAACTAGCCTGTTTGTATGGGATGCAAGAGGTCACTGCATTTGCAAACAAGAAGAGCAGTCCACACAATGGAAGGTTCACTCTTCATGACCATCTTCCAATCATTGCAGATAATCACATGATCAGTCTGGCTTGAAGATGCCCAGGAATGTAACATGAGCAACTTCTCTAAGTACGTCTTATTGGAGTGGAACCCAGGAGGTCCACTCGGTTACACTGTGTACATGTACACACACACACACACACACACACACACACACACACACACAACCACACTGATTCTATCTGTGCTTAGAGACATCCCCAGGAGCACAGAAATCAGTTGGGTGACAACATACCAGTACCTGGTCACCTAGAGTAAGTCCCAAAATTAGGGCTATCCAGTAATCACTAACAGAAAGTGACAGTGACAGTAATGGAGAAATTCATATTTATGGTATTTTGGCATCATCTTACTTGCAATGGTACAGCTTATTCTTCTTCGACCAGCCCCGATGCAGGTACAGTCCCAGATCATGGAGTCTTTGGGACGCTCATACGTGTCCCCCACCCGGTAAGTGTTTCCAGTGTACTTGTCAAAGCAAGTCTCTTCAGCTGAGGGGAGAAGGAAAGTTCACATGAGCCTCACATATGTAAAAGCCTTTCTGTTCCACTAACCTCATCCAAAGGAGAGCTCGCTTTTCCACTCTATGAGCAACATGGTACCACAAAAAGTTTTTAAAGATGGAAGTGGGGACACCTAGAATTTACCTTAGGCTCTCATAAAGCCTTGACTTTTGATCTTTGGCAAGTTCCCTAATTTTCTGTAAATTCATTTCTGTTGTAAAGGATTCTCAGGCCCTAGGAGAAAGCCATTTGCAGTACTACCTTAGGACAGGCTAAATGGTGTAGGAAGGACTTCAGATTCAGATCTCTGACTCAGAGAGTCCAACCAAGGTCCACAGAAAAGCAAACAATTTGAAGAGCCCAACCCCCACCAGGCACAGTCACTTGTTAATTCTACTATTTCCATTTTAGCATCATCTGTGCTGCTCTGTGCAAGTTGCCATAATTTACAAGCAACATATCAATAGTCATAAAGAATGAGAACTTTGAAGTGGTTAGTGGTTTTGTGTAAAAAAAAATAAAGTCACTTTACATTATAATGCCCAAAGTGTTTACTGGCCCATAATCTTATTGTTTAAGATTTAAAATTACTTTCTAATAAGTTAAAATTTTATAAGTAAGTGTTTTGGGGGGAGGAAGAATACACACATCTTTTATTTTCTCATCAAAACCTTGGGGAGAGTAAAACAGAAAGACTCTAGGAATTACTTGGGCATACAATTTGTTCTTTTGTTTCAAAGGTAAAAGTAACATGTAAAAAGCAAATATTAGCAGTTTTTAAATGTTTTTAAAGAGGAAATGATAGATCATTCTGTTGAAAAGCTGGTGTACGTATTTTGACTACCAGTGCTAAATTTAATCGACAAGCATCACTTCTCCAAGAAGTTACAAGGTACTCCCCGACACTTACCTTCAGGTTTGCTCTCACAGTTAAAGCCTCGGCTCCCTCCATAACAGGTACAAACCAAGGTATTGCCCAAGTATGTCCGTTCCCATTGTTGGTTTATCTGATAGTGATTCCCATTATCAAAACAACCAGCTGTAAATGAACAAAAAAGTTATTACATTTGCATCCCCCTCCCTTCTCCAGATTATGGAATTTTCTTGCACAATTAAATCGATGAGCCTAACCAACAAACATAGAAAAGTAATTTAATCTTCAGAGCGTGAGGAGAATGAAAAGCAATATTGCACTAAAATGTACAGGAAGAAACTAGCTATCGAAAGATTCAACCACAGTTTGTACACGTAGATATTTAGGTATTCCTTCTCTCCCCCTTCCCCCTATCTTTCTTTTAACTTAGCTAAATGTTATACAATGATGTCATTTCCATCTGGCCAGGGGTCCACATCAAGGAAGAAGAAACATGTTGAAAAGCAGATCACTCCAATTGCATCTTAAAACATGCCAGGAACTTCCAGGATCTTCTTGGGTAGTAAATCAAGAGGACAATTTTAAGCAGTTTCCTGTAGCCCCGGCCAAAGGAGGGTGTGTCGTTGAAAAACTGGAGTAAGGAATTCTGATCTCGGTTCTTGGAGAAGTGTCCTGAGGGGCCCCCTAGGACTCTCTCGATTCCAATAATTACAGGCTGTCGTTGTCCCTTGTGATTAAGCCTAGGCAATGCAATCTAAACGACCTCGCATTCAAATTTAGTTAGGAACAACAGAGCTATATGTAGCTACTACCTTCTTCCCACCCATGTTGAAAATATGTAACCGGTTTATTGAGCAATGCAGACAAACAAGAAAGACCCCACTAAGCCCCAAAGAACATGTAAAAAAAAAAAAAAAGCGTGCATTGTTTTTCTCATTAAAGGTAAGTTTCGACGAGTTGACAGGAAAACGACCTGGACCTGTAGAGCTGGGTAGAGCCCAGGGCCCCACGCATTATCATCCTAGGCCCGCAGAACCAGCCTGCGCAAACCAATGCCTCTGGCGTCCACCGTCGGTTTCTCATTAGGGCGCACACACTCTCCACGCGCGCGCGGGCGCAAAACTTCATCCACAACTTGAGTCGGGTGTCTGGTCCCATCCCTGCGCCAGCCTGTTCCAGCCCCGCGCTCAATACTCACGCTTGTTCTGGCTGATAGCCACCGGGGACAGGGGCAGCATCATTTGCTGGCTCTGCCTCTTGCCCCTCCAGGCTCCCGCCGAGGGCACCGCTATCCCCAGGGACAAGGCGGCCAGCAGCAGCAGCAGCCCGGGGCCCGGACCCCTGAGCATCTTGAGACGGTGCGGGGAGAGACGCCCTCTCCACGAGGCACTAGCCACCGAGGTCAGTTCTCTTCCGAGCCCACGGGGGGGAGAGTCCCTTCCAGTGGCCCCAGGAGGGGGGGGGTGATGCCTTAAAGCAGGTAAGGGTCAGCGGCTGGGGAAGGGGACGGGCGGAGGGACAGAGGGGAAGGAAAGGAGGATGGAGAGAAGTTGGGGCTGCAGGTCCCGACTCGCGCTGTGGAGGGGTGTGGGGGGGTGTGGATCCCTTTTCCTCCCCGTGTATGGAGCAGCCGGCGCGAGCGGCCGAGCTGGGACGGCCGGAGGCTTATATGGGACCGTCCCCTCCCGCCCCCCGCGAGGCCCCGGGCGTCGGGGGAGGAGGGACCCGCCCGGCTCCCCCCGCCCCTTCTGCGGCCGCGGCCGCCGCCGACCGCGCGCCCATTGGCCGGGGCTCCGGGTGACGTCAGGGGGACTGTGGGTTCGCCGCGAACAAAAGAGATGCTGATCGTCCGCCAGGATTGGGGCTCGAGAACTTTTTTTTTTCGGTTTCCTCTGCGGTCGTCCAACTTTTGGGGGCTGCGGGGGAGGGATGGGAAGTGACTGGGAAGGGGTAGACGGGAGGAAAGGGAGGGGCTGCAGTTAAGCGAAGAGGGGTTGCAAGTCCTCCTCCCTCCCCCCCTTCCCCTTCTCTTTTCTTTCTTATTAGGGTGAGAGGTGAGGACATTTCGTCTTCCAAAAAATAAAATAAAAATCTCTGCTCACTGGAGTGTGTTTTGGGTGGGGGGAGGACAAAACCCTGAAGTGGCCACCACCTGGCAGCGGTAGGAATGTAGCCTTCGCAGTCCCGGGGCGCGGCTGGCTTTTTTTCTCCTGCGCCCTTTCTTCTGGGTTTAATGTGCACCGATTTGGGATTCCCTGGAGAGTGCGCCCCCCCCCCCCCAGCTGCCGGTGCAAGCCCTCTCCCCGCCAGCGCTGCACCGGCCCGGTTCTGAGGCGGTGCCGGCGGGGGTGCAGAAGGGAGCATCCTTGCAGGAGCGTCGTCCCTGAGGACCTGGAGTTCCGCGGGGCGCGGGGCGGGTCTGGGGGAACTTCAGGGACGACCCGGGTTTCTTTTGGAAGGACAAAGCAGCAGTTTGCTTGGGGGGGGGGTGCGTGGTGGAGAAACATGTAGGGAGAAGTTTGGGGTTTTGTTTGCTGCCCGCTCTGCCCCCTCTCCGCCCCCCCATAATGGGGTCTGTTTCCACTGAACGTGCAAGCCGCCGAGTTCGACCCGAAAGCTGGGGAACCGGGCCGGCTCTGGCTCCCGCCTTTGGTTCTCCGTGCCCGTGGCACACGAAGCAGAGGTCTCGTTTGAATCGCGGGAAGCTGAGAAAAGACCATGTATGGCCTTGCCTTCTTCCTACGGTCTCTGGCTTGCTGTCATTTGGCGTTTTCCTTGTGGTAGCCGTCAGTTAAGTCCCAGGGTTCCCCTCCCCCCCGCCCCAGCCCGCCCCGCCGCCAGATTTTCTAAATTTCAGTTGTTATCTCCCCCAAGAATGTGGAAGTTCCCCTGCAGGTTTCTTGGGCTGGCTTTCCCTCTGCACTCGGAGGATGGACACGGACTCTGGGAAGCCGCTGGCACTGGGCAGCTCCTCCAGTCGGTCCCTTTCACACAGACACAAGTCGCACTGGCTTCCTAAAATTTTTCCAAAGGCCGAGTCCACGACCTTCTTCAGTAAATCCCGAGAGACCCAAACTCAAATCGTTGCCTTCTAGTTTCCTTAGTAGTGCAAACTTCCCCGTTGGCTTTTGAAAACCTATGAAAGCTACTAACAATATGTTTATTTCTATAAAGGGCTTGTTTTTTCCCCAAAGTTCCATCTTCGGTAACTGCCCTGGTGCCCTGGGGTAATTCCAACTCTATGGTCTATAAAATACCTAACACATCAAAGACGCAAAACTAACATTTGTTTTATGAATGCAGGGAATTAAAAATAAAACAGCAAATAGCAGTTTCCTACCAGTAGTGTAAAATAACTTCTTGCGGAATCCTGTCTAGGTTAGAGGGTTTTTTTTTTTTAATTTCTCATCAAAACTTAACAGTTTTCTCTTTCAAATATATAAAAGGGCCTCTTGTAAATTCTTAATAAATGTCTGGGAAGCCAATGTTCCTTCCAGAGGTAAGAATACCTGGAAATCAGATGTCAGCAAGATAGACCTGAGGCTAACACACCCAGGTGTCTTAATACACATAGATTCTGGAGGAAGGAAGGAAGTCCTTAGAAAAGTATGTTGTCAACCAAAAACCTGAGAGTTTGGTATATTTACTGTACTCAAAATACATTAGAATAATATACACATGCGAACTTGGAAGGAAATTTCTTCTGAAATGGGAGCCCACCTCCCATTTCAGAAGAAATGTTTATATTTCAATCCCATTGGAATATACTTTGTTATATATCTACTGTCTCCTAAGCAAAAACGTAATGATATTTAACTGAATTTTATAGGAATGCTTGGAAGTTTACTCTTTTACTTGAAAGTTTTTGTTTTGTTTAAACTTAGGACATAGAAACATTTTCTTAGTTAACAAGGCTTGAGACCAATATTCTTCCATTATCAAAACTCCGTATACCTATGTAAGTCTATTAGCTCTAACTAGAGAGATAATTAAAACTTAAAGACCACACTTCGTTCTAACTCGGCAAACATGCCCAGTATCCAAGATTCCCCTGTATCTCCTTTAAAATCTTAAAGACTATTTTGACAGAGTAGGTTCTTTAAGTAAACAGTATGCTTCTGCTTGTATGAAATATCCTTAGACTTCTTTTCCTTATCTCCAAGGGATAGCGGAATGTAACCAAACAGAAAGATTCATACATGCCTGGGGCTAGGGCTGGGAACAGGAATTAATTGTAAATGGACACTAGGAATCATACTGGGGTGATAGAAATAGATATTCTAAAACTAGATTGTGGTGGTGGCTGCGCAACTTGGTAGAGTTATGAAAAATCATTGAGTAATACACTTTATGGTGTGTAAATTATACCTCAATAACGTTTTTAAATAATTGATTTAAAAGTAGTATTTCTTTATCCTTTTTTACGCGTACTGTCTCCTGAATCTGTTCAAGGTCACACACCCAGGTGGCAGCAGCACATACAAGGTGTCCTAATTTCTTAACTTTTCTAAGAGAAAGTTTGCCTTTAATACAGTAGTGGATTGTTTCTTCCACACCGGTACCTCCTTACGAAACCTAGTGTTGGTGTGATGGCATGTATGTGGTAGAGACAGAACAAATGTTCATTTAAGACTGTGTGTTGTTTCTTCTTGAAATTGCCATGGCGATAGAAATTTCCCAGAACTTAAGTCTACTTACATTTTCAGTAGCCAAAAAGAGCACATGTATCTGTGGGTGGTGGGGGAGTATTATTTGGGTGTTTTGTTATTGGAGAAGGTCAGTGAGGAGCATGAGCAATTATGGAAATCTGAATCGAACTTACTGCATTTGAATTGAAGATTATGGTTAAGTATAAAAAGAATTGATCAGATCTAGCCATCATTAAAGGATTCAAATTAAAACAATGTAAGGGATAAGTTTTAAAAGGCAATTATTTCCATCTAAAAAAAGGGGTTTTCTTTTAGAATAAATAACACATGATAGACAATATTCCTTCCAGCCAAATCCCTTGCCTGTTGAAAAAAAATATTATTTCTGATCGAGAAATAATTTCTTGACACCCTGGGTTACATTTTGAGGCAGGTAGGTTTCTTTTTTCTTTCTTTTTTTTTTCCCCCTCGGGAAACCTCTGGTTTTTATCTTGTTTCTAATCTCTTTTAGTCCTGTTAGGGAGGCCAATGACTAGGTGACCTTTGGAACTTTCTGATTTAAGAACCTGGAATATCTTTTTTCTAATTCATGGGTTCCTATATGTAGGTTGGATAGAGATAAATACAATAGTTGTATTTCTTATCTTGATTTTTTTTTTTGGCATGAATTCCTTCCCATCTTCTTCCCTTGAAAACAGCCAAGTTTGCAAAACTGATACTGATTAAGCACAGGTGCCAGAATGAAAAAATAAAGGTCTCATGTGCAGCCCCATGGGTAGAATGTCTGAGCAATTTGTCTAGACCTGCCACCATGGAGAAAATACTTGATAAGAGCTTTAAATTATGCCTTGAAAGCCAGCCAGTTTTTACTTAATAAGCATTTTGTTTATATTTTAAGTTACTTTATTATTTAATCAGCACTTTAAAAGTCTTAATCTATGCCCTTTGTTTCTTAGCAGGAGGTCTCCTTTCTCATTAAAGGATAGTAACTCCCAAAAGGTTTTGAAAAGGAGTCTAATTCATCCAGTAAAATGGAACTAACTGCTGTGTAGCTGGAACACTTAACCACAACTGTTTTATAGAACATTTCAGCTTTCTAAGGTAGGTAGTGGTTTCCTATATATATTTTATTTTTCAATATTGTTGCTCCTTTTTCCAATTTTGCTTTATTTTATGTTGGTAGCTTTAAAGGTTTGTTTTTTGAAAGGCCAGCCAGTATGGCTCAGTGGTTGAACATCAATCTATGAACCAGGAGGTCATAGTTCAATTCCCCATCAAGGCACATGTCCAGGTGGTGAGCTCAATCCCCAGGAGGGGGCATGCAGGAGGCAGCTGATCAGTGATTCTCTTTCATCATTGATGTTTTCATCTCCCTGGCTCTCTCTTCCTCTCTGAAATCAATAAAAATATATTTTAAAAGAAAACGCTTAAAAGATTCCCTACCAGTATTTAAATCTTTTTCTATCCTTTTTGCATAATTTCAGTATTTTTCTACATAGCTAATCATGAAGGTTGTGTCAGATGCTTTGAAATGGTAAACTTATATGTCCTATCAAAAATAAACTTTTAGGATGAAGGCATGTGACAAGGTCTCCAGGAGGCTGGGGGAAGGTCAATGGATAAAAAAAAAAAAGAGAGAGATATAAATACTACTATATGTAATACTTTAAACAATAAAAAATAAAATAAAATAAACTCTTACTCTGACAATAGACTACTGTGATATGAGTGGCCAACAGACACTTTTTCTACTGACTCTGTTGATCAATTAGTTATAATAAATCAAAGATAAATTCATCTGAGTTATAAAATTAAAGTATAAATATAACTATCATTAAATTAATATTGAACCTTTTTCCAGATAGAATTCATATGTTTTTTTCATTAGGTCTGAAAATTTTACTGAGATGAAATGGACATTTAAAATCATTTCATTTTAATCATGAAAAACTAAGGCAAGCTGAAGTGAATGCACAAGGTCATAAAGATTTCAGTTACTGAAGAAAAATATATTTAAATAGCTAGATTATATTAAGCGCTTACTCTGAGCCAGACATAGTACTGAATGCTTTATATGTTTTTTTTTTGTTTGCTTTTCATTCAACTATGGTAGGCAATTGGACAGACATGAGCAGAGCCATGATGCAGGACCAGGTACAGAAGATAACCAGGAAGAAAGCCCTATTGCCTAGCAAAGGACAATTGTAGCATGGGACCTCACTCCCAGAGTGACTTTTTCTCTCCTAGCATACTACTGATCATGCAGTTTGGACCCCTGACTTTTCCTCCCTAGAGACAACATCTAGCCCTCAGTTGTATCTCAGCTCTTGGCCCAGAAAATCTAGACCAACAACACCAGGATTGCTGCATTGGATGATGACCTTCTGCCCTGGTGTCACCAATCAAGCCGTGGAGACCGAAACCCTGAAAGGACCTAGAGAACTGCTGAATATTCTACTGAGATCTTCCCCTGGGAAGACTGATTTTCAAAAAAAAAAAAATGTTCTTTTAGAATTTGAGTCTCGGTTCTGAATTCTTTCTTAGTCAGAACTCAGGTACCGAGGTTGCTGAAGCCAGGTCTGGTCTGACTTCACCTGTCTAACACCTGAAACCCTTCCTGCTGCCCACAACATTATGATGATGTGGCACAGATTGTGACTTGGATTGTGTGGCAGGATTCCAGAGAAGCCCACCCAAGACCACTTTGCAGACCCAGACCAGTGCTAGGTACCAGCAGGGACGCATTGTACCCCCACCTTCTCCTCATTTTGCATTGGCTGGACTTGGGTGAGTTTCTTGGAAATCTAGACCTCTTTGTTTTAAGATAAGAGGCTGACTTCCTTTTAGCTGTTTTTTTTGTTGTTGTTGTTTTTTAATCCATGAGTTTTTGTAATCATAGAGGTAGAAGTAATTCATAAAATAAATGGGCTGAAAAAAAACAAGTTATGAAGGCAATGGAAGGGCCATAGGAGCTTGGGAATGAGTAAGGTAATGGTAATGGACCTGGGAAAAGGGGGAGGGGAAGGGAAAAGGAAAGGCTTGGGTGTGCTCCTGGGAGGGAGAACACACTGGATCCTCTGTCCTAAGGTGTTTTATTTACTTACTATTATTTTTTAAAATTTTTATTGATTTCAGAGAGGAAGGGAAAGGGAGAGAGAAATAGAAACATAAATAATGAGAGCCAATCATTGATCAGCCTATTGGAATTGAACCTGGGACTACCCACAGGCTGATACTCTATCCACTAAGCCAAACCGGCTAGGGCTGTCCTAAGGGTTTTAAGGGTGGAGATTTTAGGGCAGATCTTCGGGGAAGATCTCAATAGAATATTCAGCAGCTTTCTAGGTGTATCTTTTCAGGGTCTAGGTCTCCACTGATTGATTGGTGAGCAGCAATCACCAATGTAGGGGGGCAATCATCATCCAATGCAGCTGATCCTCAGGTCAGCCTTGGTGTTGTTTGTCTGGATTTGCTCTTTTCTGGGCCAAGAATTTAGGTACAACTGAGGCCTAGAAGTTAGCTCTAGGGAAGAAAAGGCAGGGGGTCCGAACTGCAGGATCAGCAGTAGGCTAGGGAAAGGTCACCCTGAGGGTGAGGTCCCACCCTACAATTGTCCTTTTCTAGGCACCCAGGGCTTTCTGCCCATTGTCCTTGCTCTTCTCATGTCTTTCTAACTGCCTATGACACAACCCTCTAGATAAGTACTCTCATTTGTTCACTCTTACAGATGAAGACACAAAGCTTACAAAACTAACTGGAATGGCATTTTCGAACTACCAGCTTTATAGAAATTGTGGTATCGCTTAATGATAATCCATCTGGAACAAAGGTATGGGCAAAACAAGTGGCTAAAGGATTTTGTGGATGAGTTGGACATGCAGCTAGTTTATTCAGAAGATGTCACAGAACCTTGCTAACTGATATGCTATCAGTTTTTACCTGTGAAATGCAGGGCAATCCTTTTGTAGACCAATTTCTTTCAAACAGTCTGTAATTTGGCATCAGGAGTCAGATGTGGAAGATTGTTACTTCTGACTCTGCTGGACCACAAGCTTGGTGGGCAGAGACTAAGTCTCGTATGGTCTGTAAGCTCAGAACTGGGCACAATGAATGAAAGTATGGAATAGCAGAAGATAAATACTTTCACATTCACATGTAGTGATTATTTATCCAGACAAGCACATTACTGAGTACTCTACAAATGTTATTTCAGTTTATTTTCAAAGCAACTGCCAGAAATAGATATTAACAGCCCCATTTATTCTCTGAGGGTCAGAGTTTAAAAATGGTTCATAAGTTTATGCACTGAGAGAGGGACAAAGCTGGGATTTAAATCAAGGTCTTCCTGACACAAAATGCATGTTTTTCACCATGACATGCAAGGCTTCCCCTAAAGAGATTCCTCTCTCTCTTCCCCCTGCCCCCATTTATGTTATAAGAAATTGGGAAAAAATAGCTGATAGTTATATTCTTTGTTTTCCTGACCTGCATGCTCTGCCCTTCACGACCTTGCTCTACCCGAGGGTTGAACCTTTAAACTGTCCAGCATGCTCCAGTGCATGCTGGAGGCAGGAGGCCAAAGAGGTCAGGGTGATTCTTTTGAAGTCTTCTTCCAGGTTCAGAGCCATAGTTCTGGTGGCAGCTGTCTCCCTCTAGAACAAGCATGTCAAACTCAACGGCTAACATGGGCCAAATAAATGAGGCATATGGTTCTTGGGCCGCGAGTTTAACATGTTTGCTCTAGAACATACATTCTCAAAGGGGGGCAATATTGACCCCTAAGGGAGTTAAATTAGTTCTTGCCCAGGAGATAAGAACAACAGACAAACAAGAAACTAACCCCTACAGTCTTACTCCTTAGTTGTTAATGATCTCATTAGGTAGAGTTTAAATTAGATTTGGTTTTGGGGGTGTATCGTGGGAATAATAACTGAGAAGAAATGGGGAAGAGCCCTGCTCTGTGCCAGGCTGCTGTCTGAGGCTCCAACTCACACTAGCTCCCCTCCTTCCAAGTGACAGTGATGATGACCTACAGATTAGGAGAGAAAAAACTCCCCCCCTACTGGTCTCTGGAGCTCAATAGTCAGTCCTCTATCCTGTGGCTGTGCCCACACCACTTTAACAGTGTCTTCACAAAAAAGTCTTCTCATAGAAATAATTTGAATTATATTTCTTGCTGTAACCTTGCCAATCTAACCATGTCAGTCTAACATATGAAAAGTTCACAAAAAGCTATCCTTGGGTTGTAAATTGCAGTAAAATGGATTTACGACATATGAATTCTTTTCCAAACTTAGCAACTGATGTTTCTTGGCAATTTCTCCTTGCATTGCATATGTCTTGAATGGTCACACTATTAGGAACACACTGCTTCTCAAATGCTTTGAAGCTCCTAGTGTCCTGTTGATTTTTCAATTTTTTTAAAAAAGTTTATAAATCTTTATTGTTCAGATTATTACAATTGTTCCTTTTTCCCCTCCCCCCATAGCTCCCTTCCACCTGGTTCCCAACCCACCCTCTGCCCTTAACCTCCCAACCCCCTACATTGTCCTTATCCATAGGTGTACAATTTTTGTCCAGTCTCTTCTCTCACCCCCTTCACCCCTTTTCCCCTGAAAATTATCAGTCTACCCCCTTTTTATGCTGCTGATTCTATTATAGTTACCAGTTTATTCTGTTCATTAGAATTTTAATTCTCTTGATTTTTAGATTCACTTGTTGATATGTATTTGTTGTTCATAATTTTTATCTTTACCTTTTTCTTCTTCTTCCTATTCTTACAGAATACCTTTCAGCATTTCATATAATCCTGGTTTGGTAGTGATGAACTCCTTTAGCTTTTTCTTATCTGTGAAGCTCTTTATCTGACCTTCAATTCTGAATGATATCTTTGCTGGGTAGAGCACTCTTGGTTGTAGGTTCTTGCTATTCATCACTTTGAATATTTCTTGCCACTCCCGTCTGGCCTGCATAGTTTCTGTTGAGAAATCAGCTGACAGTTGTATGGGTGCTCCCTTGTAGGTATCTAACTGTTTTTCTCTTGATGTTTTTAAGGTTCTCTCTTTGTCTTTTGCTCATGGCATTTTAATTATAATGTGTCTTGTTGTGGTCCTCTTTGGCTTCCTTTTGTTTGGGGTTATCTGGACTTGTAAGTCTATTTCTTTCACCAGGTGGGGGAAGTTTTCAGTCATTATTTCTTCAAATAGGTTTTCAGTATCTTGCTCTCTCTCTTCTTCTGGGACCCCTATAATTCTGATTTTGGGACACTTGAAGTTGTCCCAAAGGCCACTTACACTATCTTCATATTTTTGGATTCTTTTTACTTTTCTGGTTGAATGCTTTCTGCTTCTTTGTATTTCAAATCTTTGACTTGATTCTTGCATTCCTCTACTCTGCTGCTAGGTCTCTGTGTAATATTTTTTTTATTTCAGTCAGTGTATGTTTAATTTATATTTGGTCCTTTTTCATCTCCTTGAGGGTCTCATTAAATTTATCCTTCTTTTCTAGGAAATTCTTGAAAAACTTTATAACCATGGTTTTGAACTCTATATTCAGTCATTTCTTTTCCTCCATTTCTTTTGTTTGTGATCTGATCCTTTGTCTCTGCATTTTCACTGCTTCCCTGAGTTGGTAGAGTAGTTTTGTGTGCTAGGTGGCCCGTAGCTTCGCCTCCCCAGTTATCTGAGATGGACACTCTTGGTGCACCCCTTTGTGGGCTGTGTGTACAGCCTTGTTGTAGTTAAGTTGATTGTTGTTGGTATCACTGGAAGGAATTGCCCTACAGACCAATTGGCTCTGAGGATCAGCTGTGTCTATGCCAGGAGAACTTCTGTGTTGGAGTCAGCTGTCTGAGACAAGACTTGCAAAATTGCAAAAGCTTCTGTGCTCGGCTTGGATGGGGCAGAGTCTCAAGGTTGAGCAGACAGCCTTGGCTTCCTGTCATCCCTGCTCTATGAGGCCGCTGGGTCTGTGTCCCTCAGTAATCGCTGTAGCCCTCTCTGCATGCATGCACGTGCACCTTCAGACTTCTGCCTTTTGTGGCTCCCCTGAGTTTCCGTGTGCTCCAGGTACCATTATGAATCTGGGTCTCCAGGGTCTTGACTGAAACTGGAGTTCAGTGCAGTCAAAAATGGAATTCAGCACTGTCGGGAAGTTCTGTCTTCCTTTCGCTAGAGACAGTCAGCTGCATAATCAGCAGTCAGTCCTCTCTGAGTGCACTCATGCATGCACCTCCAGACTTCTGCTTTTCATGCCTTGCCTAAGTTTCCATGCACTCCCCTTTTTATGATAGTCCAGACTCCCCCATATGAGTCTTGCCTGTAACAGGGGTTCATTGCAGTCAGAACTGGGGTTCAGTGCAGTCGGGAGTTTATATCTCCCCCCGCACTAGAGGAAGCCAGCCAGGCACTCTGCTGCCTGTCCTCTCCATATGCATGTCTCTGTACCTCAGCCTTTTGCAGCTACTCTGTGTCTCCATGAGCCCCTCTCTTTCCTTCTAGTTGTAGAATTTCCACTCAGCCAGCTTTCCTGTGGTTCTGGATGATGTCCATTCTGTCTTTTAGCTGTAGTTTTGAAATTGTTGTGTGAGGCAACAGTTTAGGTGTTCACTTATGCCACCATCTTGGTTTCCTATTTTTCAATTTTCTTTACTCATTATTTGAAAACTATAGAATCCACTTATTTGGGGATTAATCTAGAAATTAAAAGCAATTATTAGCTATATTTGATGAGTAATTTTTTTTTTACATCTTGAAGATGCTTGATATTTTATTTGTTTTAATCCTCACGCAAGCACGTGCTTTTATTGATTTTAGGCAGAGAGGAAGAGAGAGGAGAAGAGAGAGAAAGAAAAGCATTGGTTCCTCTTCCACAGCCATGAGCAGGTATCAAACTCACAACCTGGTATGTGCCCTGACCAGGAATTGAACCTGTGACCTTTTGGTACACCAGAGGATTCTCCAACCAACTGAGTCACGCCAGTCAGACAAAGATGCTTGATACTTTATTCTCTATATTTTTTTTACAGCAAATTGGTCACATTTTTGTCAGGTTATACAACATTCTTGAAAGATTCCTGATACTTTACCAACTTACACATTCAATTAATTTTTCCACTTTCATTGCTCAATTAAATTTTGAAGCAAAATAATATGAATATTTATAAATTAAAATGATAAACCCATTTCATTTAAAAGAGCAATAATAAGCAAATATACTATGGAATTATAATTAGAATATCAAGTTTGTTCTGATACCTTTTTAACATCTCTGAAGAACTAAGTATAAACCACAAGAATAAAGAGAATAAGAAAGAACAAAGACAGCAGATAGGAGATATCAACAAAATTTTTGAAAGAAGAAAAGGAGACAGAGAAGTGAGAACTGAGGTCACAGAATAAGCCAAAGGGAAGCAAGTTGATCTACATTCAAGAAACCTTGAAAAGCTCAATAATCTGAGGCACAAGGTATTTCTAAAGGAGGGACGAAAAGTGGGACTGAGAAGTGTCTGAAAGTTTCTATATCAGGAATAAGTAGACATGCTCTTTAATCCCTCTCCTATTCCACCAAGCCAAGGACTGACCAACCTTCCTTCACCTCCACCAGGCAGGAACCCAGAAAAATTCTCACCATGGTTGTGGCAATACTGATGTAATAACCTGGTTATTATTTAACAGGAAAGGAGTGAAAGGGAAGACCAGATAGACGCCTGCCCAGTAAGTTCTAACTGACATGGGAAAGTACTTGCCCATCAGTCAAATCTGGGAGGGATTCACTAGCCAGGATGAGCACGGCCACTCCAAGCATGGGAAACCTAAATACATAAACTGCCAAAGAAAGTGTGCTCTCTCCCCTTCTTGGGACTCCTGCTGCAGGGGGCTGCTCTCCCCTCTGCTCTCATGGTGCAGGGCCTTGTTGGGCTCCACACATGGACTGACAGACTTTAATCTGCCCTAAATGCTGAACTATGCCCCACTGCAACATGGAATGGAAATTTTGCATGCCGGCCCTGTTTCTCACTCTGCTGAACTCCTGGTTGCTCCTCCTCCAGGGTTGGCTAAGGGGCAGGGGACATTGGAACCTGAGAAATGTAACTTTACACAAGTAAAGCCTTATTCCACATTCCATCCTCTCGTGAGGGCTCCTAAAAATGTTTCTTTTAGCAGCGCCCCAAGAATGTCACTCCCCAAAAGACAGGGGAGTTTCATCCACAGGCATCCGTGAGAAGGGTGAAGCAGTGCCAAAAACAGGAGGGCAGAGTGACATTCTCCATATTTACTCTCCATGTGGCAGATTGGATAATTTCTCCCTGGACTTCGTCTCTTTGGAGAGAATGATCTGTAGTTCAGATAAAACAGATGAATTCCAATCCAATCTCCTAAAGTGATACCAGTCAGTCTATAAGCTCCTGCATGTGGATAGTTTCCAATCAGATCTTTAGTGCCTTGATTCTAAACCTAATTAGGCATCCCAGGGTCAGCCAACATTTGAGGACAGTTACTAATATGAAGAAAGATCAAAATGGATTTACAGAAGGCAAAACAAAAAGATTTGAATAAGAGATAATGCAGCCCGGCTGGTGTGGCTTAGTGGTTGAACATGGATACATGAACAAGGTTATAGTTTGATTCCTGGTAGTCAGGGTAAGTGCCTGGCTGCAGGCCCCATCCCCAGTAGAAGGCACACAGGGGCCAGCCAATCACTGAGATCAATGATTCTCTCTCATCATTGATGTTTCTATCTCTCCTTCTCCCTCTCTCTGAAATCAATAAAAACATATTTTAAAAAATAAAAAATAAGAAAGAGAAACAAATCATTAAAAATCCCAAATCAATGACTGAAGAGAGAAAATCTATTATATGAAAAAAAGTAGTAATCTATACATGTATAAGAATTCAAAGGGTAAGAAATAACTCTTAGAGATGTAAAAAATAGGGTAGCATGAACTCTGATAATCCATTTTATTTAAAATTATAGTGAAAATACAGTGGAATTGAGAAGAGAGAAAGGGAAGTGTATAGGGTTTAGGTAAGGTGATGGTGGAAAGAAAGATGTGGAGGGACAGAATGAGAATAGTTGTTTGTTATAAATCTTATAGTACTATTTATCTTTCAATAAGATAAAATAAAAATTATTTAAAAGAGCAAGTAAAACAGTTAAAAACTAAAATAAAATCATAAAAAAGCAAAATAATAAAAATAACTACCAAGATATTTGATTTAAACAGAAGCTTCCTAATTATTTTAAAACTGGAGACAGATTTTGTAGTTTCTTGTATTTCAATAATTGTCTGAGTTGGAAGGACAATGAGAGGCCAGGACAAGTGAGATAATTCTACTACTATCCATATCCCATTAGCAGTCTTTGCTGAACAAGAATTATTTCAGGTCTTTGGGAAGGGAAGAAACAACCTCTTTCCTAGACACCAGATGTCGCAATGTTTTCTGACCAAGGGGACAGACATTAGGTCAGAAATCAGAAGAAAGGACTCTTGAATATTTCCAGAATATGCTCCTGATCTAATGTATATCTATTAAAAACATTCAAAATTATACTATAGCTGTATTTAAGTAAATAAAAATAAATGAATACTAAAAACAAAATGCAAATGCTTTTTAAAATGCAAAAATCCCAAATTTTTTCGGGTGTTTTTTTTAAAGACACCTGATTTAACCCAGAGATTGGCAAACCTGGGGGCCAAATCTAGTCCACTTTTTGTTTTTATGAGTCTATGAGCTAAGAATGGTTGTTAGATTATAAAATGGTTGAAAAAATCAAAAGAATAATCTTCTATTGAAAGGCTAATATACTAAGTGTCTGACCATCCGACTAGTCACTATGACATGCACTGACCACCAGTGGGCAGACGCTCAATGCAGGAGCTGCCAAGCTGCAGTGACTTGGTAGTGGCAGTTCTTGGGTGATACATTCTGAAACCAGAGAAGAGAGAACCCGATGCTTTGCAGGGCCACACTATTCCACCTTTAGCCATGGGTTATGCTGTTGCTGAGGCACTGTTGGCCCTGAATCTGGTTTACTGCACACTTGCATTTGCTTTCCACAGAATGACAGCAACTTTGCAGTGTGTCCTCTCACATTCGGGAATAACTCTGGGGAAGTTGGAGAGCTAGTTTCAGCCCTATCCCCGCAGGCTAGGCTAAGGAACTCCACCTACTGGAGGCACCCCACTCACTCTGCAGACTCTGGGTAGGGACCATGGGAAAGTGGCTCCGGGTCATGTCTGGCCCATCTCACCTAGTCCTGCCCTGCTGGCCACCTTCTAATTAATTTCCTTTCAATGTGCACAAATCCATACACCGGGTCACTTGTATTTTATAACATGAAAAAATCATGTGAAATTTGAATTTCAGTGTTCATGACTGAAGGTTTATTGAAATACCATCATGCCTATTTTTTCATAGATTGTCTATGCTGCTTCTGTCCTACAATGGCAGAGTTTTGTAGTGACAGAGACCCAATGGACCACAAAACTGAATATTTATCATTTGTCCCTTTAGGAAGAAGTTTGCTGAACCCTGGAGATACTTCACATTTAAGTGAAGTATCTTTTCAGATAATTATACTAGAGGCCTAGTGCATGGATTTGTGCACCAGTTGGGTTTGTCAGCCTGGCCTGCAGGGATTGGGCCAAAATTGGCTCTCTGACATTCCCCAAGGAGCCCTGGATTGTGAGAGAGTGCAGGCCAGGCCAAGGGACCCCACTGGTGCACGATCAGGGCCAGAGAGGAACCACAGGAGGTTGGCCAGCCAGGGAGGGACTGCAGGAGGGCTCCAGGGCATGTCTGGTCCATCTAGGCCAGATTGCAGGGCATGTCTGGCCCATCTAGGCCAGACCCCTGGTGGTCAGTGCACATCACAGCAACTGATCAAATGGTTGAATGAACGGTTGGACACTTAGCATATTAGGTTTTTATTATATAGGATTTCTACTCATCTTTTTAGTTATCTTTCTCACACCTAATTAAAAAGCAAGATTTTAAGTGTCTCAATTTTATAATGTCTTTCCAAAGTAATTTGAATTAGTTTTCTTAGAAAATGTTCTATTTCCAAAGCTCAAAAAATATATTGAGCTGAATTTCATGATTATAAAAACAAATACATCTGGAGTAAACAGTGTAGTATCCAATAAGTGGTAAACATAGAACTAAACTGATAGGAGCAGAAGAACACTGGCATATTGAGAGGAACCATGGGCCAGGAGCACAGAATGACCAACATGCTTTGGGTATCACTATTATGTTGTATAGAGAGAAAGCAAAGCATAGGTTAATGTGGTGAGTGGGTTGAGAGGAAGATGTTAAGAGAGTTCACATTGAAATTGTAGTCTGTCAGCTGTTTGGTTTTCTCTTCCCAAATAAAGTATAAACCCCCTAAGTTCAGGGATCATCCTTACCTTTCTTTTGAATCTTTCTTCCAAGCTTGGAACACTGAATTAAGCACATGAAGGAATGTTCAATCAATACCTGTTGGAGGCCCTAGCCAGTTGTTCAGTGAGTAAAACATCAGCCCATGGACTCTATCTTTCCCCCTACCTTCCACTCTCTCTGAAAATCAATAGAGAAAATATCCTCAGGTGAGGATTAACAACAACAAAAACAACAACAACAACAAAAAAAAACACCTAATGGAAGTTAGATGATGAAGCTTCCACTAGCCAGAAGTGACAGTTCCTGGGGTATGTCAGTTCTTATAGCCACATAGAAATGTTTGCTCAAGCACTGATTTTAGACCCACAATTTGTTTTGATTTGTGATGCTGTAATCTTTTTTTTTGCCATTCTCCCAAGTGACACATCAGCTTTCATGATTTATTTCTCTGCTTTCTCATCTATGATTTCAATATTGGACTTTTGCCTAAGCAGCAAAATTCAAGGAAAACGCTCCCAGAATTGCTGATGTGAAAGAAGACCATAAGGTTTAAACGACCTCACAGTGCATAAAATGTGAGTGAAAATGGGTACACTAGTTATTGTTCATGACAAAGATAAGGATGCTGTTACAAGCTTGCTCAGTTTTAGTGAAATGGAAGAGCTTGCTGCACACTGCCTAAAACTCTAGTTATAAGATGTCATTAATATTGACAACAAAAAAGACGTGTCTGAAAAAGGGCCATTATTATATGTAATTCATGTAATTGTTATTTTAGCTGTTTTCATTTTTAGCTACCCAGGAATATGATTAAGCCCCTGTTGATTAAGCACAGTCTAGTCTAAAATTCCTTATTGTTCTAAGAAGAAATGCTTTCGTGTTGAAAATTAATCCAATCCTATATAATAAAAGCCTAATATGCAAACTGTCCTCTCAACCAGGAGTTCAATGGGAAATTCAATGAGGGGGCGGGGCCAACCAGCCAACGGCCCACAGCCCCTACTCACGGCCATCCTGGCACTACCAGGGCAGGCCAGCCAAACTCCACCTGTGCACGAATTCATGCACTGGGTCTCTAGCATTTTATAACATCTCAGTATGTAATTCTATCAAGTGCCAAATGTGTGTAATTTGCTATAGAAAGCACTGATAGAAAATAGGTTATTAATTTTATTCATTTGCTTTATGATTGCAGGAAAAGTACTTCTTTTTATAACTTAATCAGTCTCTTTTGTAAAAATTAAATAAAAATAAAATCACATCTGCCTACATCATTTATATATCAAAAGGTGCATGGGAGTGGTTTATAGTGGCATTAGGGCTTTCAGCTTTATGATATTTATCATTAGTAATATGCCAGTACATATCTATGTGCCCTCCCCTTTTTTAAATGTTTTTTATTGATTTCAGAGAGAAAAAGAGAGGTAGAGAGAGATAGAAACATCAATGATGAGAGAGAATCATTGATTAGCTGCCTCCTGTATGCCCCTTACTGGGGATCAAGCTGCAACCTGGGCATGTGCCCTTGACTGGACTCTTCAGTCTGCCAGCTGATGCTCTGTCCACTAAGCCAAACCAGCTAGGGCTCTGTGTGTCCTTGACTATGCTTCAATCTCTCTGTGCCTCCGGTTCTGTGCTTGTAAAACGAATGTTGATTCAAGTTATTTTTTTACTCCGTGTTCTAAAAGATTACACAATTGTAAAACAGCTCTTGTCAATTATAATTTTTAAAACTTTGCCTTTAAAAATACCTAAATATAAAATAATAACACATTTACACTTGCTAAGTATTTATGTGCATAATTCACATATATCCAGAATATTGGAATATATATCTTCAACTTGTTTCTGTTCCTAAGAGAAAAGGTAAAGAGCTAAAGCTTTACTTATAGCAAGAATAAAACCTTTGTTTCTCCCCTCTGTTTAAGTAATCAAAATATATTTGTTATTCCACTTCATGATTTCCCTTTTGGGGGATCCCTAGAGGTGGGAAGTACAGATGATAAAACAGACTTCTCTCCCCTGCTTGAATGCTAAATAGGTAACTGGAGGGGCTAAGGTGAAGGAAGTGATTCAGCAGAAAGCAAGGTGTACTCACTGTATTCAGAGTTAGCGAGGCTTATCTGCCAGTTGCAGGCCCCACTGGACAAAGTGACCCACACAGCCCAAGTGATTGCCCCCGCAAGGCCAACTGCATGGAGGAGCAGAGGAGCAATAGGATCTTAATGAACAGACTTAACATCTAGGGGAGGGAAAGGGGTGCAGAGTTGATGCAGCTTGTCTGATTATTCTTCCCAAATTTACAAATTTAGTAAGTCACTTCACTTCCCCAGGGGAGAGAGAAAATGAGAAAAAGGTCCAAAGATTTAGAAGGATTGCGCTTTGGGAAAATCATCAGGAACAGGGTAAAAATGTTCCCTTTCGAAATCTACTTGCTATATCGTCTAGAAATACATCTTTGTGACTTTCTAAAAATCTCAGGAAATGCCAATATATGACATGTAAAGCAATTTAGTATAACTTTTCAAGTAGCTTTTTGTTTGTAAAGAAACCACTTGTGGTTCTTCATTTGCAGATGCTGTTTGCAGAGAAATGTATGCATGTGTTTAACATGTTTCTTCAAATTTACCTGTGTTAGTATTACTATTGCTTACTTTGACATTTTAGTTTTAACCTTTTTATTTGGAAAAATTTTTCTTAAAAAACCAACACACTTAACTTCAAAGAGTTGTAACTAATTTTCAGCATGTGCTCTGTCCAGAAATCAAAAGAGGAAGATGCTCAACCACCGACCTACACCAACCACGCTACAATCCGAGTTCATGTAAGTGTTTTGGAAGAAACTTCAGAAATGGCTTTGGATGGATTTGGAGAATGAAATAGTTTCTGAGCTAATATTTAAGATTGTGTCATTTGGAAATTAAAATCCTACTTGTGGAAATTGCTTCTATGGAAATCAATATCAACGTACGATGTAGAATGTCTTTTTTTTTTTATAGAATAGGTATGTTAGCAAAATTTTCATAATTACTAGATAAAGACCTGTAATTAAAGAATAACTAGCAAGATAAGGACAGAACAGCTGCAATCTTAAGTACAGTTTGAAAATTATGACAATATATAGGAATTATGGGGCAGTAGATTTTATTTCAACATAAAGATGAACTTTCTAATGGAAAGACTCAAATGGGCTGCCATAGTCAAAGGCTGTACAATCATTTGGTGATAGTTCTTAAAGGAGACTCATTTGTGCTTGTATTATATTAAGTGACTTCAAATTCTCTTTTATTTCTATTATATAAGGGTTACTGAAGCATGTAATGATGTCAATCCTTTAAAAGCTTTTTTAATATATATTCATTAATAGAATATACTAAACTACCCTGTATTCCTTTGCTTACAATAATAACAAAGAATCCAGAACATTTGAAATCAGTTAGGAAAGAACAGAACCATTTGAAATTAATTTTTACAAATTAAGATGTTAAGAACCATCTCAATTTCTAGAGATTAAAAAGGATCCTTGCTGGTGAGAAGTGTCTTATTCTATTAGCATCCCATTGCTAGTTTTGAAAAATAGCTTCTCTGTGTTATGCCTTAATCAATACTGTAAACGATCAAAATTCTGTTGGTAAAATTACTTGGCATATTCTAAAATTTATAAGGGACACTCATGATCAAAAGCTGCCCAAAAGAAGAGACAGTAATAATTTGGAAGCATGTTCCTGAGGATTTGCTAAGTAGATGGATTCCAATGACATGCCCATAATTTATGAACTAACCACAGCTTCTTGTTGTCTGGATGGCTGGAACAACATTGATTTACAGCCCTGTAGGCAACAATGGTCCAGACACATGACTAAGTTCTTTATTCCAGCATACTGTTGGGCTTCACCATGAACTTACTGATTTGATAATAAATACCACACCCGATTTGACAACTAGGAGGAGCTGTTTGGTCTTTACTCTGTCTCAAAACCCTCTTCCTGAAGTCAAAACATTGCACCTACTTGAAATGAGTTCACCTTTTGTATCCTTTGGTTAACATATGTAAAAGGTAAAGAAAAATGCAGACATTTTAAGGTATTTGAAGAAAACAAGATTGCTGGATTCTTTATGCCAATGAAGAGTCATTCCTCTGCCTTTTTTCTCTCTCAAGTACTTTCATAAGCTGTTTTGAAAGGATGGCTTATTGAATTGTCAGCTCAATCATGAACTTTCAGTCTTGTTTCTGTATATTATATGGGAACTTACTTTCCTCAACTGCTCTTTCACTTGTCAGATAAAAAGTTTAAAAGTCTCAAATCTCTCCTCTAAACTGTAAAACATCTTTTCTCCACAGTGGCCATTGCCAAAGCAAAATCCCACATATCACTCTGCATAACAGAAACATTGGTTGTTTGCATTACAACGCACCATCAGTGTAAGCCTGAATATTGCAATGTTCATTTATTAAAAGAGTATTGCCTTAAATACTCTACTGGAAATAAGATAAGTTTCTGAATTCAAACACTTGAAAATCACATTTGAGGACAGGCACAAATATAATATAGCTCATAATTGGTAACAACTGCAGTTAAAAACAACATGAGGAGAGGTAGGAGACATTTTCTCTGGTGTAGGACTGATGACAAGATCAGCATATATACTTTATTTTTGGATATGCATTTTGGGGAATGAAGGACAAAATAGTAAAGTGTGTGGACACTTATTTTTGCTGTCTTTCAAAGATGTCAAGTCTATATCAACTAAATTAATAGTATTAGATTGAACACATCCAAATAATATTAGGGTAAGTCAACTGAAATCATTATTTCTGTAGATAAAAAAGTGAATGTTGACAGGTCAATCAATCAATAAAAAAATAGTTTCATATTGCTGTGTAACAAATTACCACAGATTGAGCAGCTTAAAATAACACATTAATTCACAATTGGGCAGATCAGAAGTCTGGGTTGACTCCACTGGATTCTCTAACTAGGATCTCACAAGCCAAAACTCAGGGTGAGGCAGGATCTTATCTGGAGGCTCTGTAGAGGATCTGCTTCCCTAGCTTACTCAGATTGTTGGCAGAATTCAATTCCTTAGTTGTTGCCAGAGGTTGGTCTCAGAACCACATACAGCGACTCTTCAGTCCTTGTATATGGAACCTTCCATCTTCAATGCAGCAATGGTGTATTGAATCCTTCCTCATGCCTCAAATCTCTCTGACTCCTGCCACAAGCCTGAGAAAGCTCTATCTTTTAAAGGATTCATCTGATTTATTAGACCCATCCAGATAATTTTTTTATTAACTCAAGTCAATTGCTTATTAATCTTAATTACATCTACAAAATCTCTTTGCCAAATATTATAACTAATCAAGGCTTGAGCTCTTCATATGAGAATAGGAAATCATGAGGGGACGGGCATTTTAGAATTTTTATCTACCACATATATTAAATGTCTTGGTTGTGAAATCCTTAATTGCCATAATTATATTATTCCTGACCTAGAACCCTTTTCCAGCTTCAAGATGTCCATGACAGGATGCGGTATATTTTCGAAACCTTGAAGGATTTTTTAATGCATTCCCTGTAGTCAGTGTTCTCCTAATACATTTCAGTTTTAATCTTTGTTCCATTCTAAATTATAAAATAACATTTGTCATGTTATGAGTCAGTATTAAAAATAGCTGGAAGATGTTACAATAAAAATAAAAGTAATCTCATTTTGCAATATATACTCATGTAAATCATTACATTTTACACTTTAAATTTATACAATGTTATGTGTCAATTATAGTCTCAATAAAGCTGTAAATAAAATTAAAATTAATCTTACGAGAATCTGAGAAAGTGTCCCAGAGAGTCCATTCTGTATTTTTTACATAGCACAAGATCTAAAATCATTGGTTCATTTATGAAATTTAGAAAATAAAAAAGACCTCTGCTTCTCAAATTTAGGAAAAACGCACACATTTATTATTCCTGCTGATAGAGATAATGATATGCAGCATGCCTCTACTTCTGGTTTACTTGATTAAGTCAACAACATGTTAAGAGTTATACTTGAGGGAGAACCAAGATGGTGGCATAGGTAAACACCTATACTTCTGCCTCACAAGCACATCAAAATTACAACTAAAAGGTAGAACAACTATCACCCAGAACTGCAGGAAAGCTGGCTGAGTGGAAGTTCCACAACTAGAGAAGTGAAGAAAGTACAGTGAGACTAGTAAGAGGTGGAAAGTACTGGCACCTGGATATGCTGCTCTTTTAACTGGGAGGAAGATACAAGCTCTTCCTTGCTTTGAACTCCAGTTCTGGGTGAGACTCTGGGAGACCCAGACACATTCGGGGAGAAACTGGACTGTCTGGCAGTGAAACAGGAACATGAGGGTGGCTTTCTCTCAGAGGTGCTCACAGTGATCATTGTTCCTGCATAGGGGTGTGGGATGCAGAGACATAGGGATCTCTCCCATGCAGGGCTGACTGGTGATTACTCTGCACTGGTGATTCCCAGCGACCCTGCCCTACCCAATTTACAATCCCACCCAACTGTGTGCATCAGCTTTTACATGTGAATGACCTGTCCTTTCTCTTCCTAAAACCTGTCAAACTGCAGCTGGGTCAGAGAGCCCCAGAGATTTCAAAAGAAGGCTTAAGGCCTGGCAGCAGCAGCCTGCCTTGCTTCACAGCTGGGCCTCCTCTAGGCACTTCCAAACCCCATACAAAGAGGAGGAATCTGAAAATGTCTCTGTACTCCTGGTGGGTGGGTGGTCCCAGACAGTGGCTGATCTTGCAACTCCTTGGAGATTCAAGAGCCAATGGTCAGAGTGAGACCATACCAGATTACAACTCTTCACATCTATAAAAGACACACTCAAGGGGCAGACACAGTGCACCAAGAACATCCACCTCAGATGACTGGAGAGGCTGAGATACTATAGGACACCAACCACAGAAGACCATTCTATCAACTCAAGGAGACTTAGCAGCTACCCAGTACATAGAAACAAACACAGGGAAGAGGCCAAAATGTGGAGACAAAGAAACAAGTCACAAATGAAAGAAATGGGTGAAAGCAAAATACTGGATATAGAGTTCAAAACCACAGTTATAAGATTACTCAAGAATCTTCTAGAAACCACTGAGAAATTTAGTGAGAACCTCAAGGATATGAAAAAGGACCAATCAGAAACTAAGCATACACTGACTGAAATAAAAAAAAAATATATTATACAGAGATCCAACAGCACACTAGAGGATCCCAAGAATAAAGTCAAAGATTTGAAATTCAAAGAAGCAAAAAAATAACAACAACAACAAAAAAAACACCCAACTGGAAAAGCAAAAGAAAAAAGAATCCAAAAATATGATGATAGTGTCTGGGACAACTTTAAGCATATTGACATCCAAATTATGGGGGTGCCAAAAGGATAGAGAGAGCAAGATACTGAAAACCTATTTAAAGAAATAATGATAGAAAATTTGCCCCACCTGGTGAAGAAAATAGACTTACAAGTCCAGGAAGCACAAAGAATCCCAAACAAGAGGAATCCAAAGAGGACCACACCAAGATACATCATAATTAAAATTCCAAGTGCAAAAGACAAAGAGAGAATCATAAAATCAGCAAGAGAAAAACGGTTAGTTACCTATAAGAGAACACCCATATGACTGTGAGCTGATTTCTCAATAGAAACTATGCAGGCCAGGAGGGAGTGGCAAGAAATATATGAAGTGATGAATAGCAAGAACTTACAACAAAGATTACTTTACCCAGTAAAGCTATCATTTAGAATTGAAGATCAGATAAAGAGCTTCACAGATAAGAAAAAGCTAAAGGAGTTTATCACCACCAAACCAGGATTATATGAAATGCTGAAAGGCATTCTGTAAGAAGAGGAGAAAGAAGAAAAAGGTAAAGATAAAAAGTTATGAATAACAGAGTGACAACAAATACATACCTATCAACAAGTGAACCTAAAAATAAAATAAATAAAAAACCTGATGAGGCCGAAACTGGTTTGGCTCAGTGGATAGAATGTTGGCCTGCGACTGAAAGGTCCCAGGTTTGATTCCGGTCAAGGGCATATAGCTGGGTTGCAGGTGCATCCCAGTAGGGGGTGTGTAGGAGGCAGCTAACTGATGTTTCTCTCTCATCGATGTTTCTAACTCTCTATTTCTCTCCCTTCCTCTCTGTAAAAAATCAAAAAAAAAAGTAAAATAAATAAATAAATATAAGAGGCCTTATTTAAAAAAAAAACAAAAAACTGATGAGCAGAACGGACTGGTGAATGTAACAGAATCAGGGGCATGGAAAGGGAGCAGACTGACAATTCTTGGTGGTAGGGGTTGTGGAGGTGTGGGAAGAGATTGGACAAAGAGCTTATACCTATGGATGAAGTCAGTGCAGGGAGGAAGGTCTGGAGTGGGGTGAGAACTGGGTGGAGGGGAGCTATGGGGGTGGGTGAAAGAGGAACATCTGTAATAGTCTGAACAATGAAGATTAAAAAAAAAAAGAGCTATGCCTGCCTCTTAAGTTGTAGGACTGTGCTATGAGAAGAATAAACCACAGGGCATTTTAATAAGACCCTACTATTGCAATATAACAATGATAACAATAACATCTATGTACTTAGTGTACACTGTGTGCCAGGTACTGTGCTCTAGATAAGTGATTCAGACTAAAAGTGCTGTCAGAGGTTGAGGAATTAAGTGTGGGTTTGAGAATCAAACTGTCAGAGTTCAAAGCCATGCTTGATCACTAATTATATGACATTAAACAAAGTCTGTTAGCTTCTCTGTACTTTTGCAAAACAAATATCATCTTTAATAATCTGCCTTCTTGAGTAGATGAAATGAAATAATCTAGGAAAAACATTGTTCACAGTGCCTGGCACTTAGTAAAAGAGAACTGCTCTAGCTATTACAAAACTACAACAATTAAGATGGGTGTGAGTTTTAGAATCGGAGAATAAGAACATTATTTTTTTCTTAAATCTCACTCTTTTGTTAAATTCAGTGGCTGCTAAAAGTTTTTATTTCTGAAGTAACTTTAATTAACATCTAATAACAGAAATCCATGCAGCAGAAATGTTTCCTCTAAGTCATTTGAAATAAGGGGAATTGTGCTCACATGGTACATGGAGAGCCAAAGCCAAGTTAGTCATTCTTCCTTTCCATGCTTCATCGTCTCACACTCTAGCCAAATTCCTACAACCAGTCCGATGCTCTATTCTGTTTCCAATAAGCTCTTTCCCTAAGGCACACTCACTTCATGAAATCATCGAGTATACTGCTAAGTAGACCTTTGAGATTAATTAGAACAGCTTTCTTTTGGGATGATATGTTTCCAGGAAGTCAATAATAATAAAATATATAAAAAAAGGGAAAAACCTAATTTTACCAATATTCTCCAGACAACTTAAAAAAATTTTTTTTATTGATTTCAGAGAGTAAGGGAGAGGGAGAGAGAGATAGAAACATCAATGATGAGAGAGAATCATTGATCAGCTGCCTCCCGCATACCATCAAACCCAGGACCTCTCAGTCTACAGGCCGGTACTCTGCACTGGACCAAACCAGCTAGGGCTCCAGATAACTTGATATTGTAGTTACTTATCAATACTAGCTCAAACTGTGGCTTAGTTGGATCCTCTATTTATAGACTTATACCTAAGTAGATCTTTTTTTTTTTTTAGAAGTGAATGGTCAACCTAGCTCAGTAATTGCAGGGTGGAAGAGATCCTGGAAGTTATCTAGTTCAAGCCCATCATTTTACAAAAAAGAGAACTCAGGCTCAGGAAATGGAATCCAACAAGTGAAACTAAGAGGAAAAAACATTCCTGGAAGGAATACAACTTGAGCAAAGACAATGATTTCAAAAAAGATATGCTCAGGGACAATATTTCTACAATGATTTGAATGTGGCTTTGGATGCTTGAGAAGTTGATTATAAAACTTGAAAAGTAAACTATTAGCTTCAAATTACAGGAGTTTTTGAATGTCAATGGAAAGAGAGAAAATAGAAATACAAAATAGAGAAAATCTGATAATGAACCCCATGTAGTTATTTTCCATCTTCCACAATTATCTACACAGCCAATTTTATCCTATCTATGCCTCCACTCCCTCCCTCCCATGTCCCAGATTATTTTTTTAATAAATCTTTATTGTTCAGTTTTTACAGATGTTCCTCATTTTTCCTCCCCCATAGCTACCCTCCACTTGATTCCCCACCTCCGCCCCATACCCTTACCCCCTGCCACTGTCCTTATCCATAGGTGTAAGATTTTGTCCAATCTCTTCCCACACCCCTTTCCCCTGAGAATTGTTAGTGCATTCCCTTTCTATGCCCCTAATTCTATTCTATTCACCAGTTTATTCTGTTCATCATATTTCTTATTCACTTGATTTTTAGATTCACTTGTTGTTAGGTATGTATTTGTTATCACTTTGATGGTCATAATTTTTATCTTTACCTTTTTCTTTTTCTTCCTCTTCTTAAAGAATATCCTCCAGCATTTCATATAATCCTGATTTGGTGGTGATGTACTCCTTTACCTTATTCTTATCTGTGAAGCTCTTTATCTGACCTTCAATTCTGAATGATAGCTTTGCTGGGTATAGCACTCTTGGTTGTAGGTTCTTGCTATTCATCACTTTGAATGTTTCCTGCCACTCCCTTCTGGCCTGCAGAGTTTCTGTTGAGAAATCAGGTGACAGTCATATGGGTGCTCCCTTGTAGGTAATGAACTGTTTTTCTCTTGCTGTTTTTAATATTCTCTCTTTGTTTTTTGCTCTTGGCATTTAAATTATGATGTGTCTTGGTGTGGTCCTCTTTGGATTCCTTTTGTTTGGGATTCTCTGTACTTCCTGGACTTGTTAGTTCATTTTTTTCACTGAGTAGGGAACGTTTTCGGTCATTATTTCTTCAAATAGGTTTTCGGTATATTGCTCTCTCTCTTCTTCTGGTACCCCCATAATTCTAATTTTGGTACACTTGAAGTTGTCCCAGAGGCTCCTTACACTATCTCCACATTTTTGGACTCTTTTTTTTGTTTTTGTTTTTCTGGTTGGGTGTTTTTTTTGCTTCCTCCTATTTCAGATCTTTGTTTTGATTCTTGGGGTCCTCTAGTCTGCTATTGGATTTCTGTATATCATTCTTTATTTCAGACAGTGTATGCTTAATTTCTGATTGGTCCTTTTCCTTTTTTCTTTTTTTCTTTTTTTGGCATTCTCATTAAGATCCTTGAAGGTCTCACTAAGTTTCTCAGAGGTCTCAGTAAGTTTCTCAGCGGTTTGTAGAAGATTCTTGAATAACCTTATGAATGTGGTTTTGAACTCTATGTCCAGAAGTTTGCTTTCCTTTATTTCTTTCATTCGTGACATGTTTCTTTTTCTCAACATTTTAGCTGCTTCCCTGTGTTGATGGAGTGGCTTTGTGTGCTAGTTGTCCTTTATGGCCCAGTAGCTCTGCCTCCCCAATTACCCGAGATGGACACTCTTGGTACGCCCCTTTGTGGGCTGGGTACACAGTCTTGTTGTAGTTAAGCCTTGATTACTATTGGTACACTGGGAGGAATTGACCTTCAGGCCAATTGACTAAGGATTAGCTGTGTCTATTAATGGAAGAACTGCTGTACTGGAGATACCTTTATGGGGCAGGACTTGCTTCAGTGGGGCTTTGGTGCTCACTGAGTCTGCTTTTTGAATGTGTCACTTATGTATTTGAGGTGTTGACATCTGGCGTCATCTCACACTGACCTCTAGGTACACTGGTTCCTGGAACTCCAAGGAAGTGCAAGTCAGCTAGTGTCTGAGGCCACCCAGCAGGAGCTACAGGGAGCTCTGCAGATTTCTCCTCTTTGCTTGGATTTTGGAAGTTTTGGAGTTGTCTGACCCAGTTGCAATTTGTTAGATTAAGCTGCCAGAGGGCAGGCCATTCATATGCAAAAGCCGCTCCACACAGCTTGGTGGGTTTGTAAATTGGGCAGGGTGAGGTCTCAGGGAATCACTAGGTTAGGGTGTGGCAAACAGCCATGGCTGCCAGTCAGCCCTCTCTGCAGCGATTTGTTCCGTGTGCTGCATCCCATGCCCCAGCGCAATAAACAATGATTTCTGTGTGTACCTCTGCAAGAAGGCCACTCTCCCTTTCCAACATGATGGCAGACAGTCCCTGTATGAGTCTGGATCCCTAGAATCTCGCCAGAAACTGGAGTTCAGAGATTCGGGAACTTGTAACTCCCTCCCAATTGAAAAAAAACAGTGCACGCCAGCCGTATTCGCATGCATCTCCGCACCTCTGTCTTTCTGAGACTGCACATCCTGCCAGGTCTCAGTGCACTTTTTCTCTCCTTCTAGTTGTAGAACTTCTACTCGGCCAGCTTTCCTGTGGTTCTGGGGGATAGTTGTTTTGTCTTTTAGTTTTGGTGTGGTTGTGAGAAGCAACATCTATAGGTGTATACCTTATGCTGCCATCTTGGTTCTGCCCCAGATTATTTTAAAGCAAATCTCTGTCATAATAATAATCGATCTATAAATATTTCAATATATAGCTTTAAAAAAAAAGGTTCTCAACTCTTAAAATAAGAGGAAGCCTTTGAACATTTTTTAACTTGGGGTAAAACATGTTCAGAACTGTGTTTGTTTAGAATGGATATTCTTGCAATTATGTGTGGGATGGGCCAGGACAGTACAGGCAACATAAGCATTTAATTCTCCTCCTCATTGTCACTATCACATATACTAGATTAAAATTATTTCCTACTTTTCAAATTTGAAATATGCTGGTATTTAGGGTAGAAATAATTTATACACTCTTGGCCAACAGAACTATTTCTCTTTTGGAGGTTTTGTCATCTTGATATTTCAGTTTCATGGTTCGTAATTCTTTTATTTATTGAGGTATATGGCAATAATGTAAGTGTGAATTTTTCTACTTCCACTTACATATTAAATAGTCATCTTTTATTTTATTATATTGCTCATAAGGACATTTTGAGTACTAGCTTGATGTTTATGGGGGGAAACAGCTTTCTTAGCTCTAAAAAATTGCCTTTTGAGTTCCTCTTCTCCATACGTAGCAAAATATGCCCCATAAATTATTCAGGCAAAATGGAAATAAAATAAATACCTTTCAAGTAGGCATCTAGGAGATCATTACTCTATGTACTGGGTCCTCTTTCATATAGACACTGAAAGATTAAAATGTTTTCTGAATAAAAAGGCTTTCAACCTCATGTACCATACAGAGCATTGAACAGAAACTAAAATGAACCCTGTCTGGCCTTAGGGTTTAAGTTGAATATTTAGAGTGGGAAATACTCCATTTCAGGGTACATATTTCTTTAATCCCGTCATCCCAAAGTAGAACAACACTAGAGAAGAGATAAGAGTGTCTGTCTGGCCAGTTGAATATGCTGGCCTTCACACTGCTGAAAGATTTATAGAGTATGGCAGAGGTTTTTAAATCCTGAATCCATACAATACATCTTCTGCTTTTAATTTATGCTTTGAAGATTTACACAAAATAGAAAGACCAAATAACTCACTTTCCTGTTAAAGTGCTCATATTTCCATCTGGCATACTGTTACGAATAACATGTCTGCATTCCATAATAGTAAAAATTTTTTATACTGATGCTCATCTGCCATCAATTTATAATCAGATATGTCACATAATGTATTAAAAGAAGTCAGAATTACAGGTCATTGCTATATTTACCTCCTTGTATTTTTTTTTTTTACTAGAAGCCCATCTCCTCTGCTAGTTACTTCTATAAATTGTGAGGAAACATTATAGTAAAACCCAATTTCACAAAATGGTAAAAGAAATTCTTTGTCTGATCACCACAACTGAACATATTTTGAAACTCTCCCTTATCTTTTTTGGATGTGTGTTGTTTTTTTTCTTTTCTTTCCTCTCTTTCTTTTCCCTTTTCAATTCTTTTCTCTCTTCAAGGGAATCTTGCCCATCATAGTTATTATTTATCTATTTATTTTAAATTTCAGCTTCATTGAGGTGTAATTAACACAGTTGTAAGATATTTAAAATGTACATTGTGGTGATCAATTATGTATACATTGTAAAAAGATTTCCCTTATCTAGTTAATTATCATATTTTTGGATATATTCTTCAAATCAAAACAAATTGATAGATGACAGATAACCAAGAATTTTCATGACCAAATTTCTCCTAGTACTTGAAAATTTCAACATAGCAGCAGGAAGTGATTATGAGTATGTGGTGATTGCTATAATTGGTCAAGCAAATATATCATGTCACCAAAAAAGTTTGGCTTTATTGTGGCTGTCATGCATGTTTATTTAAAAAAGAAAAAAAAATTCTAGTTACCCTACAAAGAATCCCAGCCTTAAAGAACCCCAAAGCTTTCCCAAACTTCTTCTAATAATACAGATCCTGACTTCTGGCTACTGATCTCCCACTGGTGGGTTGTGCAGCCTTAGGCATGTTGTTAATTTTTTTTTTTTCAGTGATTCACTTTCTTTATTTTCAAATAAGGAAGGCTTGTCATTTCAAAAACAATTTTTAAAGAGCACACACATATAAGCTAGTAATTGCCATTATTTTTATTTACCTAAGTCTGGGAAATCAAGACTGATAACAATCATTCAGCTGTAAAAATGTTTTGAATATCAATTCAATAAGTTGTTTTTACTCCTGGAGATTTAGTAGTGAACCAGACTGAGTTCTTGCTCCACTGGGTATAGAGTGGGAGAGTCACACATTGATGAATGTAATTTTACATGCTACAAATATTTCGAAAGGAGGAGTAAAGAGCTCTGCGGGACTGAATGCTAACCAAATGTGGGCAGTCAGGGAAGTCCTCCTAGGAGAATGGATGCAAAAGTTGAGTCTCAAAGGATGAGCTGAGTGAAGGTGCTGGGGACTAGTATTCCAGGCAGTAGGAACATGGATAACAGCCCTGAAGTGAAGGAGAGGTGTATATGTTTATGGATTTGAAGGCAGATAAGCATGACTGGAGTAAAGCAATGCTCTCTGGGATTTTTCACACCCCTGCACACTAGAGTGGATGGACTAGCCTGAGCCTCTGGCAGTCCCAAATGCCCCCCATTTTTGGCCTATCTGCAATTCATTTGCAGAAGGGTTTTGGACTTTGGCAAACCAGTTGGGAAGCTGTAGCTTGGCCTTCAAGAGAGAACTTGGTATGAAAGAATGCTGACAAAGTAGACAGGGGCTGGACTGGAGAAGTTGGTAGTGAGTGGGAGGTGGAGACTTAGTATAGGCCACACTTTTAAGATTGTGTAAGGAGATAGAGGCCTTGTGGAGGATACTTGACTATACTAAGGACAATGGAAAGTTATTAAAAGGCTTTAAGCAGGACAGAAGTTTGTCTAAAAAGGGTAAGAAGTCATCTGAGATATTTTTAAGAAATCCACTTGTGAGTATTATAAGTCTAAGTTCAGAAAAGACTTTGACCCCAGACCCAGTTCTCCAGTTACATGCTGATTCTAGGAAACCATGATATTCTTCCAATACATTCCTTTTGTTTACAATAGCTAGAGTTAACTTCTGTTGATGTAATGAAAGAACTCTGAGTAATGTGATATGTAAAGGTAACAATGAAGATGGCACTGATTTAGATGAGCTAGAGATTCAGTTTAATTTAGTGAATAAAGAAACAGAACAGCCCTAGCTGGTTTTGCTCAGTGGAGAGAGCATTGGCCTGTGGACTGAAAGGTCCTGGGTTCGATTCCGGTCAAGGGCATGTACCTTAGTTGCAGGCACATCCCCAGTGGGGGAAAGGGGGTATGGGAGGCAGCTGGTCAATGTTTCTAACTCTCTATCTCTTTCCTCTTTGAAAAAGAAATCAATAAAATATATTATAAAATAAAAAAAAGAAACAGAACAAAATAGTCAGAGTTTACCAATATGGCATCCCTATTACCTTGCCTGGCTTGCAAGCCCTTTGTGAGTGGTAGAAAGATTATACATACATTTTCTTCAGGAGGAAAATAAATGAAAAAATTCTTTTTAAAATGGTTCAAGTACTTTGTAGTTAAAAAATGAAAGTTGAAAAAATTACAGATTGTGTAGAAAGTTCCAGTGTTAACACCAGGTATGAACTTTAAGAAATATCTTTCATGACATGTTCTGGCCTGTTGGCACAGTTGTTTAGAATATTGTCAAAGGATTTCAGGTTAGATTCCCAGTCAGGGCACATACCTGTTTTGTGGTTTGATTACCCCTCTCCCGGCAGAGTGAATGCTCCATGTTTCTCTCTCACGTCAAAAATTTCTCTCTCTTCTCTCTAAAATCAATAAAAACATATCCGTGGGTGAGGATTACAAATACACACACACACACACACACACACACACACATCGAAGTGTGATATACATGACATATCAAATCACCTGTATTAGACATAAAGTTGAAAAGCTTTAAAGCTTTCAAAAATCTTGTCCTATTTTTATAATAATTAAAAAGGTTTTTTTCTGAATATGCTGTGAAGATAATTTTTAACATTAATATTTAAGGTTTTACATCAGTTTAACATTTGATAGGCATGGCAAAAGCACAAATCAACTCTACTCCCTTCCAAAGGGTAAATGATGTCATTTTATTGGGTTTCTTTTCTCTTTTCCCTGAGTTTTTTTTTTTAGTTCCTTTGATAAGGAATGAAAGACGAATTTCTCCTCAACTTGTGTTACTCTGGTAGATTACCTTTCCATTTTGTCTACGTCAGGACTTAGATGGCAGCATCTCAATGAAAAAGCGCTTACTTCACATATTCATGAACAGGTTTTGCTGAAAGTAATGAAGTGAATCTGCTTGATTTTGACAGTGGCTTTTAAGGGTAGTTTCAACAATGTGTACTACAAAAGAATTCACTGTACTTCAAAGTAAGAAAACCTGCTCAAGCACAGAAAATATAAGAAAATAGAAGAGTTATCTAATTTACACATGGTTTCTTTTCATAAATTCAAGCGTAAGGATAAACTATTATTCATCCCCAACTTTTGGGTACATTTTTCCTGTTTCTGTGCATGATTATATGTGGATTCAGTCTAGACATACCAACCATTAAGCAACCAATTTCACAGTTAAGTGAATTGTCTGTGTTTAGATTTCCTGTTGGTATCTTAAACCCTATTGTCTTCTTCCCTTGTGATCACCAATTATATACCACAGTGAGTATCTCATTTCAGAGATGCGACCCAGCGGCTCTGATCCTAGTGGAGAACATGTCTTGTAGGATTCCCACCCTCTGCTGTTCCACCAGATTTTCCCTTGCCCTAGAGCAATTGTCTCCATTTTACAATTGTGTTCTTGATAAGGAGTCTTTAGAAAATTCTTCTGTGATGACAGGCCTGTTTGTATTCCTAAAATGTTAATGAGACAGACGTGAAATCAGTTTTAAACTGTTACTGCTGCTAATTTCTAATTAATATGCCTTTTCTTCTGACATCTTCTCTAAGGAAGCATATGTAATTTCGCTATCACATTTCTTTCCATGCCCATTAACATCTCCTGAATAAGAAGTGCCACTCTTCCTAAAATTTCATATTGTGAGCTACTAAAGTTATTGTCATGAGAGATTTTAAAATCAAATATATATTCAAGTGAAAAGAAAATTAACTTGCTATAAAAGCTTAAAAACAAGAAGATTGCGCACGCGCACACACACACACACACACACACACACACACACACACGTACCCACAAAACCAAGCATTACATAACGTGTTTACCCACCAAGCAGCCCTTTTGGTATTTGGGAAATACCATTCTATTCCTCAGCCACAACCATCTAACTGCCTCCTCCAGATATCTGACAAGAACATCTCTGAAGGGTGTAGGGTTGAAAGTAGCTATTTACTTTGTCTGCAAGCCAGGGTCTTACCCTTAATGCTAATGGTTTGCAACTTTGAAATTTACATTTTTTCCAATTCAGAAATAAATTAAAAAGCAGATGTTTTTGTGACTGAGATTCAAGAAAAACAGCTCATCCCTAAACAATATCAGTCAGATCTCTTTCAATGCAGGGAATCCAAAATCTAACTAACTGTGCTGAGCAAATAAGGGAATGTGTTGGCTTCTGTAACTGAAAAGCTCACAGGCATCAGACACAGCTAGATACAGATGCTTAATATCTGTCATCAGGACTCTGTCCCTTTCCACTACTGCTGGCTCTGCCTTCTTTTCATTGGCTTGTTTTCAGGAAGAACATTCCCCACCTAAATACAGTGATAAGATATTACCCGCAGCTCCAGGTTCCTATTCTACTAACCTAATAACTCCAACAGAAAGACACCTCTTTGCCCATTGATGGGATCTTTCAAGGGTTTAGTAAATTACACCATTCGTCTGTGCCTGGATTCTGAACCAATCAAGAAAAAAAACAAATCACAAGGGTTCCAAACATCATTTTATTACTGATAAAGACTATCTATTGATATTAGATGTCAGTTGGTATTAGATCCACATGGATTTCCTAATATGAACCACAGAACTGAGCAGACTTTTCTACCCAGTCCCCAATCCAGGCAGAGCTGCTTTGGGCTGGACTGACCTCCCAAAGGGACCTCTGTGAGCAGAATGGCCCTGTGAATGTAAACAATTTATTTTTACCTATAAGGTAAGTCACTCTGTCTCTGTGGACTTGGGGAGGGAGAAGAAAGGCCAGAATTGTTACAGCCAGTGGAGTAACTTTCAAAAGGAAGAAAATGTCATGGATGTGGGGAAAGTTCCTACTAGTATTTCCTGGCTCTTAGTTTTCTTAACCCACTGGATTAACTATTAGATCTATGGCCAGCCAGGAGAGTGGCTACCCCCCGAAAATAATTTTATGGTTGGGGGTCACCACAACATGAGGAACTGCATTAAAGGGATGTGGCATTAGGAAGGTTGAGAACCACTGCCCTAGGGACAGTCCTACTCCCTCCTTTTTGGGGCCACTCCCAATATCAACCACTCCTCTATTGATGCTCCCCCGGGGACCTCCAGTGGATAGGGTAGATTTGGTACCCAGAAAATTCTGAAGTGGGTCAGAGCAATGTATTAATTCAACTAACTCCAAAGCCAGTCTGGACCCAAGGCTGAATGTTCACATCCTCTTCTGTTTCTCAGCCCACAAGGTGTCCAGAATATTACTTTCTAGTCTTCCAGAGATCAAATGACATCATAAAGACACTCCAATAACGAAATGCAGGGAAATTCCACTAGTGCAATTCCAAAAATTTAGAGATTTCTCAAATGTAAGTATAACATTCTTCCAATGACCACAGTCCTAGGAAGAAATTTTAAAGTCCATAAACAAAGTTTCCTTTTAAATGAAAATTGGTAGATATTGAAATCCAAAGAAATTAAGTTATATAAATAAATATCATTATCCTTGTGAGCTAAAAGACCAAGGTTCAAAATTCTTACATTAGAATTAAGCTTAGAATATAACTCAGCATTTTAGTCATGGTGTATGGGGATCTGGATAGGTTGGGAGAGGTGAGGTTTGAAGCATGTGCAAACTGTTGTTTTTTTGTTGTTGTTGTTTTTACAAAAGGATGTGCATGCCCAACCAATGTGGTTCAGTGGTTGAGCATTGACTTGTAAACCAAGAGGTCACCAATTCAATACCTGGTCGGTCGGGGCACAGGCCAGGGTTTCAGGCTCAATTCACAGTAGGGGGCATGCAGAAGGAAGTTGATTGATGTTTCTCTCTCGTCAATGTTTCTATCCCTCTCCCTTCTTTTCTCTCTAAAATCAATTATAAAAACACATATTTTAAAAGAAAAAAAAGGATGTGAGTTTTTGTTTTTTTAGGACTTCAGAAGTTATATTAATTTAATGTCTAATTTCTCACTTTCTAAAGAACCCAAAGAGTTAATAGGACACACAAATATCCGTAGCTCTGGCCTCATATCCATCATTTTTAGGAAACAAAATAATTCCCAAACCCTAACATAGTCACTCCCAACAAAATAACGTAACCAGAACTGAGTATTTAGTGTTTTCAAAGGGCATTACATGGAAGTAGACACAGAAGAGAAGTAGATTAAAATATTGGCTTTAGCCTCCCCAAATGCAGATCAGTCAATGCTGATTACCTGGAACCCATGTGTGTAGTAACCTTATAATGGGAAGATTTTCCTGGTGTTAGATGGGTTTGAGACTTATTGAGTTGATATAAGTGTTTACTTACTAGGTTGTACACCTGAATCTAATGCCAACTGTAATTAGGAAATTTTTAAAAATTAATTTTAAAAAAAGGATTTTTTAATGAGATTATCCTAGATTGTCAGAGTAGGCCCAATGGAATCACAGGTTGTTGATGTTCTTTTTAAAGACGGGGGCAAGAGGGTGAGATTCAGAGAAAGGGTGAATAATAGAAGCAACACTGGGAGTGATGTGATGACTAGAAGGAGGCCATGAGCCAAGGAATGTGGGTGATTTCTAGATGCTAGAAAAGCAGAGAAACAGATTCTCTTTTAGAAGAAACAGAATTCTGCCAATGCCTTGATTTTAGCCTGTGAAGTCCATTTGGATTTCTGACCTCCTGAATTATAATACACTTGTGTTGTTTTAAGCCACTTGATATTTTATAACAGCAATAGGAAAGTAATACAACCACCCATCTCTGTATACTCCACCCTCCTCACCTGTTTAGTTTTCTCTGTGGTACTTACCACTATATATATTTTATTCATTTATTGCATTTGCTTTCTGTATTAACCCACTAGACTTTCCTCCATGAAGGTAGGGAATTTTTTGTTTGTTATTGATCACTGGCATCTAGAACAGTATTTATCATATACTAGACCCTTGATAGTTATTTGCCAAATGGAAGGGTTGTCTTTAAAAATTGTATCGCACCCTTTCATTCTTATTTTTTTTCTAAATAGCTTTGTAAAACAACTTTTTAGTAAGAATGACATTTTCTTCCTTATTAAAAAATTTTCTTTCCACATTTTCAGCTCTTTTGAATGCAAGACAATAGGCAGGACTCTATTACTGATTTTCTTGCTGTTGGTTTAGATCAGTGGTCAGCAAACTCATTAGTTAACAGAGTCAAATATCAACAGTACAACGATTGAAATTTTTTTGAGAGCCAAATTTTTTAAACTTAAACTTCTTCTAACATCACTTCTTCAAAAGAGACTTGCACAGGCTGTGGTAGTCTGTGGAAGAGCCATACTCAAGGGGCCAAAGAGCTGCATATGGCTCCTGAGCCGCAGTTTGCCGACCATGGGTTTAGATGAATATTAGCAGTTTTATTTACAAAGTACATCCACATTTTAAATATTTTGAAATAGAAAAATGTTTTTCACATTTTAGATTGGTTTAAAAAGACTCGTGTTCCAAAAGCATTAGTAAATTCAGAAATTATGTCCTTACTTAATAGAAAAAAAAAAACAATCTTTAAATTCCTGGCCAAATACCAATTTCCTGAAATCATGAAGCTTCAAATCTAAGGACGTCAAATGTTCTAGTGAGAATTCCAAAATATGTTTCTCATAGACTTAGGGAAAGTAAATCATCTGAGAATAGCTCTTTTCCCCCTCCGAAGAAATGTTACATAGCCTTTCATACATTTCAAGTAGAGGGATGTGACAAAATGTGCTATGTCCTAGTTTTTATGAAATCTGCCATGATGTATTTTACCATTATGACTCCGAATCCCATGACAAGTTTATTGAATTCTACTTCCTGCCCAGGCAATTGAAGAATAGTGCTTTTCCTCTCACCTTAGGGAAAGATATATGTTGCACTATGTGTGGTCATTAGGCTCCAAGATTCCTTGGTATTGTCATCAAGTCTTCATGTTGCTCAGTGATAAAGAAGCAGTTGTCTGCACAGCCATTTCTTCCATTAATTTAAGAATATTTATTAAATACCTATTTTATGAGAGGCGCTAGAGGTACAAAGACCACAGTCTCCGATCACCCTAAGCTTTAAGTCTGGTGAATATCTTCCACCCAGCTTTCAGAGAACCAAGTGTCAGATCTTGTCAATATATAATAATTTTTCAAAGATAAGGAAGAAAACTAAAACAAAAACAAAAACATGTCCTTGGTAAGAAATCTCTTTCTCTTTTTTTTTTTTCAGAAAATAAAGTTTTAGTGCTTAAAGCGTATTATTTAAGCCCTTTTCACAGAAAAGAATACAATGCCTCTGCTTCAAGATGGTATTTTAGATCCTCCTTTTCCCAAATTCTTAGAAAAATTCAAAGGAAACTCTGGATCATTTCTGAGGCCATGAAAGTTTATGGAATTCTACTTCCTGACCAGGCAATTGAAGAATATTGCTTTTCCTCTTACCTTAGGTAAGGATATATGTTGCACTGTGTGTGGTCATTTGGCTCCAAGATTCCTTGGTATTGTCATGAAGTCTTTATGTTGCTCAGTGATAAAGAAGCAGTTGTCTTATTTAAAGGGTACCATTCAAATGTTCAAATGGCATGAAATTCCTCAGTGATATCATGAAAATAGATGGGCATGAGGAATCCAAGATGGCGGCATAGGTAAACACCTCCACTGCTGCCTCGCACAACAATTTCAAAACTACAAATAAAAGTCAGAATGGACATCATCCAGAACCACAGGAAAGCTGGCTGAGTGGAAGTTCTACAACTAGAAGGAAAGAGAGGGGCTCACAGAAACCCAGAGGAGCTGCAAAAAGCTGAGGTACTGAGACATGCGTGCTGAGAGAGCAGGTGCCGGAGTACCGGGCTGGCTTTCTCTGGCGGGAGAGAAACGGAGACTCCCAACAGCATTGAACCCCTTATCCTACAACACTAAACCCCAGATCCAGCCAAAACTCATACGGGGGGAGTTTGGACTGTGAAAAGGGAGAGGTGCACGGAAATTTAGGGGAGTCGCAGAAGATCAGGTCCAGACGCGCACGCGCACTGTGCTGCGCGGAGGACAGATTGCTGATTGTGCCGCTGGCTTTCGCGAGTGGGCGGGAGACAGACCCTCCCAACTGTGCCACTTCTGACTCCACTAAGCCCCTGTTTCGGGCAAAACCCCGGAGACCTAGACTCGTGTGGTCCTGGTGTGCAGGGGAGCTGGAAAGGCAGCGGTTAGAGGCATCGCGGGCGCGCGCGCGCACAAGGACCACTCCAGCCATTACCCAGTCACCTGAGACTCAGGGGCCGTGGAGGGCGGGGCCGACTGGAAGGCAAGGCGGTCCCTTAAGCCCTGAGACTCCACCCCTCCCAAGCTCAACAGAGGCTTCTTCGGCTTTGCATCTGCTATCATAAGGCTGAATCCAACACAGAAGTTTCCCCGGCATAGGGAAAATGCCGAGACAAGGGAAGGGATCACAAACAAAAGAAATGGAGGAAAAAAAAACGACTGGATATAGAGTTCAAAACCACGCTTATAAGGTTTTTCAAGAATATGCTAGAAAAGATGGATAAATTTAGTGAGACCCAAGAGGAGATGAAAAAGGACCAAATAGAAATTAAACATATACTGACTGAAATAAAAAATATTATACAGAGTCCTAACAGCAGACTAGAGAAAGGCAAGAATCAAGTAAAAAATTTGAATTATTAAGAAGCAGACAACATTCAACTGGAAAAGCAAGAAGAGAAAAGAATCCAAAAATGTGAACATAATGTAAGGAGACTCTGGGACAGCTTTAAGCATACCAACATCAGAATTGTGGGGGTGCCAGAAGAAGAGAGAGA
>JAAGEH010000022.1:13114102-13168673 GCA_011751065.1 Lasiurus cinereus
CAGAAGCAGACAACATTCAACTGGAAAAGCAAGAAGAGAAAAGAATCCAAAAATGTGAACATAATGTAAGGAGACTCTGGGACAGCTTTAAGCATACCAACATCAGAATTGTGGGGGTGCCAGAAGAAGAGAGAGAGCAAGATACTGAAAACCTATTTAAAGAAATAATGACTGAAAACTTCCCACATCTGGTAAAAGAAATAGACTTACAAGTCCAGGAAGCACACAGAACCCCATATAAAAGGAATCCAAAGAGGACCACACCAAGATACATCATAATTAAAATACCAAGAGCAAAAGAGAAAGAGAGAATATTAAAAGCAGCAAGAGAAAAACAGTTTATTACCTACCAGGGAGCACCCATACGACTGTCAGCTGATTTCTCAACAGAAACGATGCAGGCCAGATGGGAGTGGCAAGAAATATTCAACGTGATGAATAGCAAGAACCTACAACCAAGAATAATCTATCCAGCAAAGCTAACATTCAGAATTGAAGGGCTGATAAAGAGCTTCACAGATAAGAAAAAGTTAAAGGAGTTCATCAACTCCAAACCAGAATTATATGAAATGCTGAAAGGTACTCTTTTAGAAGAGGAAGAAGAAAAAGGTAAAAGCCAAAAAATTATGAACAACAAATACATATCTATCAACAAGTGAATCTAAAAATTAAGTGAATTAAAAATTTGATCAACAGAATAAACTGGTGAATATAATAGAATCAGGAGCACAGAAAGGGAGTGGACTGATAATTCTCAGTGGGGAAGGGGTGAGGGGTGTACAGGGAGAGACTGGACAAAAATCATACACCTATGGATGAGATCAATGGGAGGGAGCTAAGGGCAGAGGGAGGGGTGGGAGCTGGGTGGAGGGATGCTATGGAGGGGAAAAAAGAGAAACAAATGTAATAATCTGAATAATAAAGATTTAATTAAAAAAAAAAGAAAATAGATGGGCATGAGTGATGGGCCACACAACCAACAGTTGGTTTAATGCATAAGGAAAAGTTGGAAGTACAAGTAGGTGGAAGAACATTTAGCTCAGCAGGATAGAAGCTGGAGGGAAGAGGGGGTTTGGAGGTCTTTGAGGTACAAATATCGGTGTTAATGGCCATAGATCACACAGAGCACGGCTCCTGGCATCACTCTTAAATTATTTGTGCTCAAACTTGATGGAAATGGCCAGTCCCAGGCAAAAATTCAAAGCTCCCTTACTTAGTGCCTCATGAGGGCAGTTGTGCCAGTGAGAAAAGGAAAACCCTGCTCCAGCCAGCTGGCCACCACAGCAAAGGAGAAAACAAATTCTCCCAAACTGAAGGGAGCTCTCAGGTATAATAGCTTTGAGATTGGCATTCCCTCCACAAGCTGATGGCCACCAATCTGAGAAAGCCTGTAAAATATGTATATTTTTAAAAATCAATGATTTGAATAGGTACACTTGCAATTTCTTTTTTTTAAAACATTTTTAAAATCTTTATTGTTCAGATTACTACAGTTGTTCCTATTCCCCCCACTCCATAGCTCCCCTCCACCCATACCCTTACCCACTCCCCCACTGTCCTCATCCATAAGTGAATGGTTTTTGTACAGTCTCTCTCTGCACTCCCCTCCACCCCTTCCCCCTTGAGAATTGTCAGTCTACTCCCTTTCTATGCCCTTAATTCTATTATATTCACCAGATTATTTTGTTCATCAGATTTTTATTCACCTGATTTTTAGATTCACTTGATAGTTATGTATTTGTTGTTCATAATTTTTATCTTTACCCTTTTCTTCTTCTTCCTCTTCCTAAAGAGTACCTTTCAGCATTTCATATAATACTGGTTTGGTGTTGATGAACTCCTTTAGCTTTTTCTTACCTGTGAAGCTCTTAATTTGCCCTTCAATTCTGAATTATCATAGCTTTGCTCCATAATCTTGGTTATAGGTTCTTGCTGTTCATCACTTTGAATATTTCTGTCCACTCCCGTCTGGCCTGTGTAGTTTCTGTTAAGAAATCAGGTGAAGGTTGTATGGGTGCTCCCTTGTAGGTAACTAACTGTTTTTCTCTTGATGTTTTTAAGATTCTCTCTTCATCTTTTTCTCTTGGTATCTTAATTATAATGTGACTTGGTGTTATTCTCTTTGGATTCCTTTTCTTTGGGGTTCTGTGTGCTTCCTGGACGTGTAAGTCTATTTCTTTCACCAGGTGGGGGAAGTTTTCAGTCATTATTTCTTCAAATAGGTTCTCACTGTCTTGCTTTCTTTCTTCTTCTGGCACCCCCATAATTTGGATGTTGGTGTGCTGGAAGTTGTCCCAGAGGCTCCTTACACTATCTTCATATTTTTGGATTCCTTTTGCTTTTTGCTTTTTTCTTTTCCAGTTGGGTGGGGTTTTGTTGTTGTTGTTGTTGTTTTGTTTTGTTTTGTTTTTTGCTTTTTTGTATTTGAAATCTTTGACTTGATTCTTGTGATCCTCTAGTCTGCTGTTGGATCTCTGCATAATATTTTTATTTCAGTCAGTGTATGCTTAATTTATAGTTGGTCCTTTTTCATATCCTTGAGGGTCTCACTAAATTTATTGGCCTTTTCTAGAAAATTCTTGAAAAAACTTATAACCATGGTTTGAACTCTATATCTAGTCATTTGCTTTCCTTCATTTCTTTCATTTGTGACCTGTGTCTTTGTCTCCATATTTTGGCTGCTTCCCTGAATTGATAGAGTGGTTTTGTGTGCTAGATGTCCTATAGGACCCAGTGGCCAGCCTCTTCAGTTACCTGAGGTGGAAAATATTGGTGCACCCCTTTGTGGGCTGTGTGCACAGTCTTGTTGTAGTTAAGCCTTGATTCTTGTTGGTATCACTGGAAGGAATTGACCTCCAGGCCAATTGGCTGTGAGGGTCAGCTGTGTCTACATTGGGAGAATTTCTGTGCTGGAGACACCCTTCTGAGGCAAGACTTGCTTCAGTGGAGCTTTGGTGCTCACTGAGTCTACCCCCTGAGTATGTCCCTTATGGATCTGAGGAGTTGTAATCTGTATGGTCCTACTCTGACCCCTGGGTACACTGGCTCTTGGATCTCTAAGGAGGTGCTAATTTAGCCTCTGCCTGAGGCCACGCAGCAGGAGCTACAGAGAGATTTACAGATTCCTCTTCTTTGTTTGGGTTTTGGAGGTGCCCAGATGAGGCACAGCTGTGAAGCAGTGTAAGCTGCTGCGGGGCTTTGGGCCTTCTTTTGGATGTTCTGGGTCTCTCTGACTCAGCTGCAGTTTGTGAGGTAAGTTTAGATTTCAAAGGACCAGGCCATTCATCTGCAAAAGCCTCTGTGCACAGCTTGGATGGGGCAAAGTCTCAGGGTGGAGCAATGGTTTCCCATCAGCCCTGCCCTAAGAGGCCTACCAGTTCTCAGTGTCTCTTGGTAATTGCTGCAAGCACGTCTGAGAAAAAGCCGCCCTGGAGTTCTGCCCACTTCCAAACATTCCAGTTTCTCCCCATATGAATCTGGGTCCTGAGTCTCCCCTGGACCTGGAGTTCAGAGCAGTAAGGAGCTTGTGATTCCTGTGGATTGAAAAAGCCAACCTCGTGTTCAGTTGCCAGCCTTCTCCACATGTGCACACCTCTGTACCTCTGCACTTCCGCACCTCCTCTGAGTCTCAGTGTGCCTTTCTCTTTCCTTCTAGGTGTAGAATTTCCACTCAGCCAGTGTTCCTGTGGTTCTGGATGATGTCCGTTCTGTCTTTTAGTTGTAGCTTTGAAGTTATTGGGCGAGAAGGCAAGTTCAGGTGTTTACCTATGCTACCATCTTGGTTCTCCTCCACACTAGCAATTTCTGATGAAAGCATTTCAACCTACAAAAATGGATGAAATGTCTACTTGCTTTTATAAGGTTAGGTAAACAAAGATAAATAACAGGATAGATATCTGAGAACAGATATCCCTGCCAAAAGGAAAGGATTTTTCTGAGAAAAGATATTCTCATGAGAAAGTGATGATAAGAGATTAAGGTCAAAGTTCTAAAATTGTTGAAGGGCTGATCTCAATGTTCAGTCACTTTTCTCTACCCCATGAATGAAAGCAAAGACTTAAAAAAACACACACAATATTATCATCATCTCCTACGACCTTGACTTTGTTATTTCCATTTTACATTTATTGGTTAAAAAAAGAAATATCTGCTAAGATAGGCAAAGATGAAACAATAAATAAACAAACCCTCCAAATCCAAACAACACTATTTCCTGGGAATTGTTATCTAATTTATACATTTGTTTTAGGTAAAATATTGGCATTGTAATTGTAAAAGTAGTGAACCTCAGATTTGAAACTTGGAAATCGTGATGCCAGGGCCCCATATGGTTCAGTTGGTTGGAGCATTGTCCTGTACACCAAAAGTTTGTGGATTTGATTTCAGTTAGGATACATGCTTAGGTTATACATTCAAACCCTGGATGCGGGGGTTGGGGGGAGGCAACCAATTGATGTTTCTCTCTCTATCTATGTTTTTCCTCCCTCTCTCTAAAATCAATTAAAAAAAAAAAAAGAAAAACAGTGATTCTTTCCTATGCAAGGTACAGATTATAATATTTAGGATCTCTAAATGTTATATTCTATTCCTTTGTTTGTTAGTGGGTATAGAAACCATGACTCTAGAAATATAGCTTATTTCCTACTTAACTTGCAACCTAATTTTAGTGCTTTATCAATTGTAAGTTGTTGGCATACAGCTGGCATCCCAATTATTTATCTGTCTGAGCCTGACAATGATATCATCCCCACCCTCTCTCTCACTTAATTATGAACTTTATAGCTACAGTACCAATTAGCTTGCCGGCTATAGGAGTGTGTGTGTGTGTGTGTGTGTGTGTGTGTGTGTGTGTGTATCCTATGTCTGTTCCCATGCACAACATTTTCAAGTAACTTAAGAGTGTGATACCAAGGCATCCAAAACTATTTTTTCATGGGCCTGTCATTTTTTTGGCTTTTGCTTAGGAATAGTTTAGTTCAGTTGCTTGGGTACAGTTGATTGAATACAGTTGTAACAACTAATAAAAATCTGTTATAAGTTAGGGGCACTTTACATTTTTACTCCATTGTCTCCAATACAATGCATTGTTTTCAACCCAAAATTTAGAGCCTGCACAGCTCCACTCTTGGTCTGAAGCCTTGTCTATGATAGAGAGGGTGAGGAAAGCATTAACTCACTTTGAATTGAATATTTTATTTTCTTTCTTGGTTTATTAACACTATCATCATAGGAAGAAGGTTTTCTAAAATACTGGTTCAGTCCTGGAGGGGAGAGGAAATGTGAAATTAAAATGATATTTAAAACATGACATGGAGTCCTAAAATTATTATATTGTAGCTTCCGGTTCTCCTTCTTTTCCTTCTCATCTTCTTGCTTCTCCAAGTGTAAGTGCAAAAGAATAAAAGTGATTTAAATGGCCAAAACTGGTTTGGCTCAGTGGATACAGCGTCGGTCTGCGGACTTAAGGGTCCCAGGTTCGATTCTGGTCAAGGGCATGTACCTTAGTTTCAGGCATATCCCCAGTAGGGGGCGTGCAAGAGGCAGCTGATTGATATATCTCTCATCGATGTTTCTAGCTCTGTATTCCTCTCCCTTCCTCTCTGTAAAAAAATCAATAAAATATATTTTAAAAAAGTGACTTAAATGTATGTATTGACAGAATTGTCATTATGAATGTGTGCAAGTATGTGGGTGGGTGATGGTTAGTCCAGTTGTGCTATTTCTCATTAACCTGTAACAATTGGCCCCTCAGTTGCATATTCTTTCACCTCATCTTGCAAATTCAGACACCTATTTGTGAAAATTATTTTGACTCACAATTTTGGCTTTGCTGAAAGTAATTTTTAAAAAAATTTCCAAGCATTTCAATTGATAGCTTCTCATTTTAAAGACAGTCTTATTCAAGGTTTGTTTGTTTGGCTTTTATTTAAAACCACACACTTTCATAAATTATTTGCCTCAGATCTACCAGGTTTGACCAATAGTCTTTAAAATTCAATCACTAGGGGAATTTTTAAAAGTATAGACACTACAAAGATGAAACAAAACACAAACACTAACAAAATAGCCTCCACAAGAAAAGAATCCATTTGGTTCTTGTCAAGAAATATTCAGAGCATATCTCCCTTAAAACAACACTATGTCAGCATTTTTTCCCTTAAAACAAATGCAGCACATTTTCTTTTTTTGCTTTTCACTTCATTCCTTACAAAATCACCAACTTAAAAAACACAATAGAATTTTACTATTGTCAGCAGTTATGCAGAATTTTGCCCATAAATCCAAGATGTTTTTGCCTTTCTTCTTGTTTTTTAAGACACTGATTAGATGTTAAATCAATAATTCTCTTTCTTTGATCATTTTTTTTTCTACTAAGTAATATTCTCTGAATTAAAGGTTGGATAATCTTTCTTCAGCTGTGTTTACCATTATGTTGGTAACAGAGATCTGGTCTTTTAAAGATATTCCATAATTTTTTCTCCTTAATTTGGTATACTTGGTAGAATGTGATATAGCACAATTAGCAAATTTTAGATCAAGGCAAAATGTTCACAAAAGGTATGAATGTTTCATTATCATCTTATCTTCAAATGAACTCACAATATTGATTTGAAATATTGTTATAGTACTTCTCCTCTTTGGGAATATATTGTCAATTCACTTGAATTTCACCAAACTATCTGTCATGTGAATTGCTGACAAATGCTGACTGTGAATTTGTGATTTGTTACCTATAGTTTTAAAGATAAAATGATTATTCTCTGCTTGCATAGTTGTGTTTTCTTTTCTTTTAGCACTGCAAACACATTATACTTATTAACTTGATTTTATAACAATCCAAGAATTTGAAAAAAAATATTAATACCAGTATTTTCAAACAAGAAAGCAAGTGTGTTTTGTAATATAATTTATATGATATTATAAAGCAAATCATAAATATTAAAATTTAGCCCATATACTTTTTATATTTCCCCCTTAGGTTTATTGCAAACATTTTTCTGAAGACCACAGACATAAAAACGAGACTGTCTATAGTATAATCTTTATATGAAATTTTGTCGATTTTAGAGTAAGAGAAAAAGACTTAATCTCTTTGCATCCAGAAAGGAGGAAAAAAAACCAACACTTTCCTGGGCAACCTCAAAAAAACGGAGGCTGTAAGAGTGGCATGCTCTGTTCAGGCTGAGTGAAAATGCCCAAAGAAATAGTAGGCCTTTGTGGCTGATTTTTGCATTCATTTCTGTACCAACAAATATTCCACCCCACATGCTTTTACACTATCTCATCAACATGCCTCCGTCTGGGGAAGGGTGATACTTCTTTCCTTCCCCAGAACCTGGGTAGATCTTTCTAACTGCCTCAACTAATAGAATGTTATGGACATGACATTGCACAACTTTCAAGGCTAGGACATAGAAGGAAATCCAAGTTCTTCTGCCTGGCTCTCCCTTTCTTGCTCAGGGTACTTGCCCCTCTAGAATCAGCCAGCGTGTTATGAGAAAAGGCCAGATCACATAAAAAAGACACATACAGTTGTTCTGGCTAAAAGCTCCTTCTAATAGCTAGGCTGGCATCTGGCATCAGCCATCACTTATGTAAATGAGTGAGTCTTTAGCTGATTTCAGCCCCTAGCCTTAGAGCAACTCTGGCTGAGGTCCAGTGGAACAGAAATGGCTATCCTTTTTGAGCTCTGCCTAAATTACAGATTTGTGAGCAAAATACATCTTGGCATTGTTTTAAGTCTCTAAATTTTGGAATAATCTAATATGTAGCCATAGATAATGAAGAGCGTTCAACAAGCTAGCTCTTTGACACTGTAAAAATTACATTGCTCAAATAATTTCACTTTCAGTGCACCTCAAAATCGAATGCTGACCCATGACAGTGCCTGGCATACTTAATGTATCTCCCCTCCTATTGACTATAGAGTTCCCCCTTTTGTGATTGCCTGGAGAAGAGAAACAAGTGAGAACACTGGAGAACAGGAAGTGGCCAGACATTGTTGCTTTATGGTTTTTTGTGAGTCCATAGAACTAGAAAAAAAAGTTGATTGGCTTGCAGTAAAATGCTTCCATTAAGTTATGCTTTTGAAGGAGCACTTTCACAGCTAACACCTGTGTATCTACTCTGAAGCAAAAATGATCCAGATCTTACCTTGATCTAACTCTGAAATTCTAACCAAAAAAGATTTTTAGGGTGCAGATGAGTAAGCAGTAAGGACAGACATAATAAGTTATATTCTTACTTAATGAGCAAGTCCCCAGGTAGTCTGGAAACATATGGTTGTGACATGTTTAAAGTTATTTCCCCATTTGTAACTCAATAGGATGGCTCTTATGGTTTGCCTACGAGTCACAGAATGAGCTGGAGAAATCTGTCAAGGTGCGTTGGCCAAACTTTTCAGATACACACTTCAGTGAACTTAGAGGTCAACACTACCATTTCAGCCTGGTTTTCTCCAGTTTTGACAGCTCGAATACGATTCCAGTTTGCAAAATCCTTACACTTGATTAAGGCAAATTGTTTACAGCAATCTACAACTAGGTGGTATGGCTGAAAGCCAATATCTAGGTGTTTTAAGGATTCTATGTCAATAACATAGTTCTTACATTGATGTGGTCCTAAGAAATCCATATGCACTATTGAGCAAACATAATCCTTCTAAAATAGAAAGGGCTTATATGTAGCAATGTAATCTACCACTATAACATTTAAATCAATTGCAGTTCACTAGGCAAAGCTTTAACCAGTTAACTCCCTTGTGTCCAAAACAGAAACCATCCCCACATGCCATGATATTTTGAATTTAATTTTAAAAAATCATTTTGCAATGAATATTATAAAAAGAAATACATCACTCACAATTTGGGTATTCTTGAATATTTTCACCTGGAAATTCTCATAAAAAATATTTTAAAGTTTGTCAGTGCTGCCACTTAGGGAAAACATATTTTTTTATAGGTACGTGTGGCATGTGGAGAAGGCCTGCCACTTGCATCTACAGATGCTTATGGCGTACAATAGGTTAAGCCAAAGCTTTCATGTAAATATTCTCTGAAAGTGCAACAAAAAAGTGACCAAGACAATGTAATGACATCTAAAAGAAAAAGGTGGAGAATATTTAATAATATGGACTCTGGAGGCAATCTAACTGGGTTCGAATTCTGTCCTGAAACTGGTTGTGTGATCTTAGGGCAATTTCTAATTTTCTAGCATTAGAAAATTAATCTTTCTTGGTCTTAGTTCCCTCCTTTCTAAAATGAAAATGATAGAGTTTTGTAAAGTTTAAAGGAGTTAGTAGGTCTGCAATGTGTACCCATGCTTGCTATGCAGCAAGTGCTCAGTAAGTGTTAACTAATACTGTTCATTTGTGAGTGAACCATTTAAGACACTCATCTTAAATGACTCAAGATTTTCTCTTTTTTTTTCACTATTATGAAGTATTCAAGAGTTCTGGACAGTTAATCATCCAACTTGTTCAGGCAGAAGCTATGCTTCTAGCACATTGTTTAACATCAACACTTTTTCTGGAAATGTCACAATCTCCCCAGCATTTTCCTGGGACAGTCAGTTCTGGACACCAAGATTACATATTATTGGGAAATTTGAAAATGATGGCATTGGAAAACGCCTGTACTCGCCGCCTCCCACAACCACATCAAAATTAAAACTAAAATACGGAATAACTATCATCCAGAACCACCAGAAAGCGGGCTTAATGGGAGTCCTACAACAGGAAAAGTAAAAAGAAAGCACACTGAGACTGGTAGGAGGTGAGTAGACACGGATTGGGCTGGTCCAGCTGGCACCTACATGGGCCGCTTTTTTAATTGGGAGGGAGACTGTTTCTGTGGAGGCCACCAGAGGAGCAAAGGGTCCCAGCCCCATACCAGACCACCAGTACAGCTCCCAGATCTGGGGAAAAAAGTCCCTATGGGTAGTAAGAACTACGGGCTGTAAAACCCAGTGCGAACTAGGGTTCAGTGACACAGCTACTCCTCTTAAAAGGCCCAAACCATGAACTGAACTTAGTATGAACTGAACTTACAAAGTCCTGCTTCCTCTGAACTCCAACACCAGGGAAAGGCTTTGGGGAACACAGACATATACAGGGAGGAACTGGATTATCTGGCCTGGGGCAAGAATTCGGGGACAGCTTTCTTCCAGACAGAGATGCTCCCAGGGATCATTGTTCCTTTGCTGGGCTTTCTGGCACCCTGGTGATTCCCTAAAACTCTGCCTCATCCAATTTAAAACTCAGGCTGTGTGCAGCAGTTTTGCATATAAGTCGCCTGTCCTTACCCAGGATAAAACTTTTCAACCAAGCTACAGTTGGCTCAGGGAGTCCCAAACCTATCAATAAAAGGCCTAAGAACTGGCACCAGTGCCAGCCTGCCTTGCTTCATAGCTGGGCCTCATTTGTACACTTACAAACCCGATACCAAGAGGAGAAATCTGCAGATCTCTTTGTAACTTCTGCTGGAGGCCCCAGGCAGTGGCTGATTTTCCACCTTCCTGGAGACCCAAGAGCCTGTGTACCCAGTGATCAGTGTAAGACCATATAAGATTACAACTCTACGCATCCATAAGTGACACACTCCAGGGGCAGACTCAGTGAGCACCAAAGCCCTACTGAAGCAAGTCTTGCTCCATAGGGGTATCTCCTGCACAGCAGCTCTCCCACTGTAATCACAGCTGGTCCTCAGAGCCAATTGGCCTGGAGGTCAATTCCTCCCAGTGAAACCAATAGCAATCAAGTCTCAACTACAACAAGATTGTGCACATAGCCCACTGGTGGGTACACCTCAAGCTCCTAACTCAGGTGACTGGAGAGGCTGAGCCACTGGGCCCTATAGAACACTACTACACAAGGCCACTCTACCAGGAGACATAGCAGCTCTACCCAATATATAGAAACAAATACAGAAAATCAGCCAAAGTGCAGAGACAAAGAAACATGTCAAAAATGAAAGAAAGCAAACTACTGGGTTTGTAGTTCAAAACCATGGTTATAAGGTTACTCAAAAAGTTTCTAGAAATTTCTAAAAAAAATGGAAAAGGACCAGTCAGAAATTAAGCATACACTGACTGAAATAAAGAATAATATACCTAGATTCAACAATATAGTAAAGGATTCTGAGTACCAAATCAACAATTTGAAATATGAGGAAGCAAAAAACACCCAAGCTGAAGAGAAGAGGAAGAGAGAGAGAGAATCCAAAAATATGAAGATAGTGTAAGGAGCCTCTGAGATAACTTCAAGCATACGAACATTCATTATATAAAATGCTGAAGGTTACTCTTTAAGAAGAGGAAGAAGAAGAAGATAAAGATAAAAAATATGAACAACAAAATATCAACAAATACATATCTATCAATTGAATCTAAACATCAAAATAAATAAATAAGAAATCTAATGAACAGAATAAACCAGTGAATAAAATAAAATCAGAGGCATGGAAATGGAAAAAAACTGATGATTCTCAGAGGGAAGGGGGGTAGGAGACAGGAAGAGATGAAACAAAGATCTTATATGCATATATGCATTACCCATGGACACAGACAATAGGGTGGCAAAAGTCTGGGGTGGGGTGGGAACCTGTTGTAAGGGACAGTGTGAGGGGAGAGTAAGAGAGACATCTTGGTAATCTCAACAATAAAGATTAAAAAAAAAGAAATTTAGAAATAAAAAAAATTACACATTATTCTTTTCATCACCTGTTTGGCAAAGAGAGAAAACATCATGACCATGGAATCTGTGGCTTCAATGCTGCATAGATAGTGATGATGATAGTTAATGATAAAAGCCTGCAATAAGAGTTTCAGGTGAGGTTCATATTGTACTGATGAAACTGGAGCCATGGAAGAATCTTGACTTCTGAAAGAACTCATGCTGTATAGATGGTATTCTTTGATGCACATCTCAGAACCAGCCACTACTATTTATTTTTCACTGTGTGCAACTCCCACACCATTAGCTGAATTATCATTGGTAAAAAATTGTGGTTTATTCTCAACATAAGAAACTGATTCTGATTGGGAAGTGAATACAACATCCTCGGAAGTAACATTTTGCTGAGATCAGCTCAATAGAATAATATCTTCATTAAATCATGAAGTAAGCATACAATGGCAGACTTCTGAAGAAGAAACACAATAAAAATGTGGTCCCAGGAAAGTTTGGCCTTGCTTAGCTTTAGATCATATCCGCATTGCACATACTTATCTTAGTTGGTTAAATGCTGATAGCAGGGATAGAGCAATCCAAAGAAGGTGCCAATGGAAGTCTTCTTTCCAAAACTTCCCTCACTATTTGGATGCCCACTATGTCCTCTTTTTATGAGATTATCAGCATTTTTTCTTTCTTTAATAGACATTAGTATTTTATCATTATCAGCAGTTATGGGAAATTATTTGTGAAGCTAAGATTATTCTCTTCTTTATATTTATGAGTTTTCTGTGAATTCAGCATTTTTTAGTCCATGATTAACATAATGTTTAAATATTAGCAACTTTTAAAAAATATATTATTTATTTATTTATCTTTTAATATATTTTATTGATTTTTTTACAGAGAGGAAGGGAGAAGGATAGAGAGTTAGAAACATCAACGAGAGAGAGACATCAATCAGCTGCCTCCTGCATGCCCCCCACTGGGGATGTGCCCTTGACTGGAATCGAACCCGGGACCCTTCAGTCTGCAGGTCGACACTCCATCCAATGAGCCAAAACAGTTTCAGCAAAAAAATATAGTTTTGAAATTGATCTCAGAGAGGAAGAGAGAGAGAGAAGGAGAGAGAGAGAGAGGGAGAGAGAGAGAGAGAGAGAGAGAAACATCAATGATGAAAGAGAATCATTGATTAGCTGCATCCTTCATTTCCCCTACTGAGGATTAAGCCTGAAACCCAGGCAAATAGATGATGCCTGGGACCCTTCAGTCCGTAGGCCAATGCTCTATCCACTGAGCCAAAGTAGCTAGGGCAGTATTAGCAACTTTTGCTAGTCATTTGTTTTGCTCTCAGATTCATTTCTTGCTCTTCTCTATATTGAGGGAGCTCCATTTTCCAGCTTTTCTTGCATCTGGCATTTGAATAGATTTGGTCAATAAAAATACAGATGAGAGACTGGAGAACAGGAAGAAGGGAGAGAAAAGGTTATTCCACTTCTCTTTTACTGCTTTGAGCAATATCTCTAATATGGTGTGTTTCTCCTCTGTTGCTCCAACTGAGTTATCCACCATGGATCTATATGGCATGGGGCCTTGGCATTGGAAATTCCATAACACTGATTTCTCCCTCTCTCCTGCTAGTAGTAGTAGCTTATACTTTAGCTGGTCTCTGGTTTTCTCATTATCCTCAGCTTGCCTTTTCAAATCTTCCATTACCAGTGTAGGAAATGTCCTGTTTTAAACTCCTCTGTTGGAAATGTTTAGAATAATTTCTTTGTTCTGACTGAACCCTGACTAATACACATGTAGAATCTTTGTAAGATGTCTGAAAGAACATTCTAGAATGCTAGAAATTTCAAAGATTTAAAGAGTAACAAATTCTAAATGATATTACTGAAACTATTTTTGGATTATTGTTGTTTGGGCATCTACAGTCATGCCATTAATGATCAGCTACTATGAAGCACAGACAAGCCCAATTTTTTGCAAAGACCTTAACCTCTGTAAGGAGAGTGGGGAGTTTATTAAGTACAAACACTACATATGGAAACTTCTTTGGATCTTTTTTTAGAGTCCTGTCAGAGACTCTACAGAGTTTAACATAAAGAATTAGTAACTGACCCTAACCAGTTTGGCTCAGTGGATAGAGTGTCAGCCTGCAGACTGAAGAGTCCCAGGTTTGATTCCGGTCAAGGGCATGTACCTTGGTTGTGAGCACATCTCCAGTAGGATGTGCAGGAGGCAGCTGATCAATGATTCTTTCTCATCATTGATGTTTCTATCTCTCTCTCTTCCTCTCCTTTCCTCTCTGAAATAAATAAAATATATATATTTTTTAAAAGGAGTGTCATTTAAAAAATTAGTAACTGTATAATTAAATTAGTCCATAGTACACACAATTTATTTAATGGTACTTTAGTTGACTTAGAACCCAAATATCATCTCTGTATTTTGATTTTAAACAAAAGTTTTCTTTTTAAAAAAAAATCTTTATTGTTCAGATTATTACAATTGTTTCTCTTTTCCTCCCATAGCTCCCCTCCACCTGGTTCCTACCCTACCCCATGGCCTTACCCCCACACTGTCCTCATCCATAGGTGTATGATTTTTGTCCACTCTCTTCCCGCACTCCTACACCCCTTTCCCCTAGGATTGTCAGTCTACTTCCTTTGTATGCACCTGATTCTATTATATTCATCAGATTATTCTGTTCATCAGATTTTTTTATTAACTTGATCTATAGATTCACTTGTTGATAGATATGTATTTATTGTTCATAATTTTTATCTTTACCCTTTTCTTCTTCTTCCTCTTCTTAAAGAATACCTTTCAGCATTTCATATAATACTGGTTTGGCAGTGATGAACTCCTTTAGCTTTTTCTTATCTGTGAAGCTCATAATTTGCCCTTCAATTCTGAATGATAGCTTTGCTGGGTAGAGTAATCTTGGTTGTAGGTTCTTGCTATTCATCCCTTTGAATATTTCTTGCCACTCCCATCTGGCCTACATAGTTTCTGTTGAGAAATCAGCTGAGAGTCATATGGGTGCTCTTTTGTAGGTAACTAACTAGTTTCTCTTACTGCTTTTAAGATTCTCTCTTTGTCTTTTGCTCTTGGCATTTTAATTATGATGTGTCTTGGTGTGGTCTTCTTTGGATTCCTTTTGTTTGGGATTCTCTGTGCTTCCTGGACTTGTAAGTCTATTTCTTTCACCAGGTGGGGGAAGTTTTCAGTTATTATTTCTTCAAATAGATTTTCAGTACCTTGCTTTCTCTCTTCTTCTGGCACCCCCATAATTTGGATGTTGGTATGCTTGAAGTTGTCCCAGAGGCTCCTTACACTATCTTCATATTTTTGGATTCTTTTTTCTTTTTGCTTTTCCAGTTGGGTGTTTTTTTGCATATTTGTATTTGAAATCTTTGACTTGATTCTTATGATCCTCTAGTCTGCTGTTGGATCACTGCAAAATATTTTTATTTCAGTTAGTGTATGTTTAATTTATAGTTGGTTCTTTTTCATATCCTTGAGGGTATCACTAAATTTATCTGCCTTTTCTAGAAAATTCTTGAAAAACCTTATAATTATGGTTTTGAACTCTATATCCACTCATTTGCTTTCCTCCATTTCTTTTGTGACCTGTTCCTTTGTTGCCACATTTTGGCTGCTTTCCTGAGTTGATAGAGTGGCTTTGTGTGCTAGGTGTCCTATAGGGCCCAGTGGCTCAGCCTCTCCAGTTACCTGAGGTAGACACTCTTAGTGCACCCCTTTGTGAGATGTGTGCACAGTCTTGTTGTAGTTAAGCCTTGATTATTGTTGGTATCATTGGAAGGAATTGACCTTCAGGCCAATTGGCTGTGAGGACCAGCTGTATCTATGTTGGGAGAATTTCTGTGCTGGAGACAAACTTATGAGGCAAGATTTGCTTCAATGGGTCTTTGGTGCTCACTGAGTCTTCCCCCTGAGTGTGTCTCTTATGGATCTGAGGAGTTGTAATCTGTATGGTCCTACTCTGATCCCTGGGTACACTGGCTCTTGGATCTCTAAGGAGGTGCTAATTTAGCCTCTGCCTGAGGCCACCCAGCAGGAGCTACAGAGATTTACAGATTTCTCTTCTTTGTTTGGGTTTTAGAGGTGCCCAGATGAGGCCCAGCTGTGAAGTAATGCAAGCTGCTATGGGGCTTTGGGCCTTCTTTTGGATGTTCTAGTTCTCTCTGACTCAGCTGTAGTTTGATAGGTTAGTTTAGATTTCAAAGGACCAGGCCATTCATCTGCAAAAGCCTCTGTGGACAGCATGGATGGGAAAAAGTCTCAGGGCAGAGCAAACAGCAGTGGCTTCCCGTCAGTCCTGCCCTTAGAGGCCCCCCCACCTGGCCTCAGTGTCCCTTGGTAATCGCTGCAAGCACCTCTGAGAGAAAGCCTCCCTCAAATTCTGCCCGCTGCCAGATAGTCCATTTCTCCCCAGGTGAGTCTAGGTCCTCCGAGTATCGCCCGGAACTGGTGTTCAGAGGAGTTGGGAGCTTGTGTCTCATTTCCAATTGAAAAATCCAGCTGTGTAGTGAGTTTGCCAACCCTCTCTGAATGCCTCTATACATCTTGACAAGACCATCAGTGATGTGCCATGCTAAATCAAGTCTTCGTTTCTTGAAAATCTCTTTCCTCTGGTCTTGGTTTTTTTGAACCCTACTTTATATTAGAGGTAATTAATTAAGAATCTCATTTTTCTTCCCAAACAGTGTAATTACCTTCTAATATATCTTATTGTCTTTCCTGTGTTTCCTTTCTAATTTATCCTTCACTGTGTCATACATCAAAGACAATATACTATAGTGAAAAGATCTTGGATTTGAAGGTAGAAAAACCTAAGTTTAAATCCTAGTTCTTCCATGTAAGTGACCTAATGCTGACCTCAGTTTTGACATAGCTTGTATAGATGAATAATATAATTGACCCTGTGGAATTCTTTGCAGCATTAAAAATAGTAATGTCTAGAAAGTGGCTTTTGTGGCCTGGCAGGTGTTGCTCAGTGAATGAGCATTGACCTATGAACCAGGAACTCATCATTGATATTCCTGTCTTTCCCTCTTTCTTCTCTGAAATCAATACAAGTATATTTTAAAAAATAAAGTGGTTCATGCATGATATAAAGTCATTTTGAAGTCTTAAAAATCAACTCAGTTGGGAACATGTCTCTTTTCTATTAGTTACAGGATAAATTGCTGCCTCCTCAGCCTGGCACCCATAGCCCTTCACAAGCAACAGCTTCTTTTCAGTCTTTGCTTCTGTGCCATCATCCCATGTTCTGAAAACACAGATGGGCTTGTTTTTTTCAACACGTGGCCTCTGATTTATGTCTCTATGCATTGTATATATGGCTCTCCATCTGTAATGTCCTTTGTCCTTCTATCTGAATGGCAGGCTTCTAATTTATTCTTCAGCACTCTATTCAAATATTATCTCCCAGATTGCAGGCCTCATTCTCATAGGTAAAATAGGTGTTTGGGATTATTTGATCAAGCACTTCATATTATATGAAGGCAGAGAATGTGGGTTTTCTAAGTTATCTGCTAAAATAGGTCAAATTCTCTAGCTGTTTTTTTTTTTTCCACCACACCCTCTGTTTTCCAGGAGACTGACTCAGAGGTTTATTCACTCTATAGGTATTCTGGTGGCTTCGTTGAAGACATACAGTAAGGTATACACTATGCAAAAAATTTACTTTAGGCTCAGCCCTGACCAGCAGATTCATAGCCTTTATTTAGCATGGGTACTTAAAAGGAAAAAAATAATAACCACTTTTACTGAAACATAATTGCTTTAGTATACTGGCAAAAAATTGATTTTTATCTTTAGCCAGCATTTCCTGATGGTGTTAATTCTGACCATGCAGCAAGATAAATAAAAGACTGTATTTCACAAAAGCATTTTAAAATAATACAGATATGTATGTGTTCATTGCAAATGAATGCACGTTGAGACTATTTTAACCAAGTATTTGGGGAAAGTATCAGCACCTACTATTTGAGATTCATGTTTCTCAGTGAAGCTGTTATACCAGAGACCAATGTCCAGTATTTTACTCCCAAAGAAAGGGTTTGATCTGCTTTACAGCATCACTTCCTAATAAAAAGTGGGCTATCCTTATAAACTGTTCAGGAAACCTAACACAAATCTCCGTTGGAACTGAGGGACTGGAATAAAAATAATCGGTGCTTTCCAGCAATAGTTTGGATTAAAGGGCAATGTTATTTCTCTTTTTAAAGCTTCTACATTTTCTGATTATCTCTTTGTTTCCCTGAGATAAGAAGAAAGGTAGAATCATGAGAAGACCCAGATTCATCAATTCATCTTCCCCTTTTACTTCGGACAGATGACAAAAAAATAAACAAACAAACAAAACAAAACACAAATAGGGAGAAAAGTATTAGCAATGCTCCTCAGAGTCATCTGGCTTACTTTGGCTTATGATTTTATTTGCTCTTTTCTCCCAGCTTTGCCTTCTTTGTGCCTGTTTTTCTCTTTCCACCTCTTCTGAGTCATACATATGTTGACATAAGTCAGTGCGAAGCCTGGAGTTAGAAGACACTTGGACGTGGAGCCCAGGTACACAGAGATTTTTGTCTGATAACACCACAAACACCCGCTGGCAGGCTTCCTACACTCGAGGCCTCATATTTTCAAACACCTATTTGCCAAGCAAATTGGCTGTGCACAGGCCGGCCTGCTGGTGGTTTGTCAGAACGGAGATGCGTCTCTTTATCCTCTGACTCTTGTGCTTACTTCTCAGCTCAGCCACACTAATAAATATAGCTTCCTTTTGAAGTGGAGAGTCTAGATTTTTCTCCCCCCGGCTGTGGACAGGATGTAAAAGAATGAACTGCTTTACTTCTAAACTTCAATTTTGATGAAATGCAACTCACAACTCATTTTAGAATTCAAAGCTTCTCAAATTTTGAACCTTTGCAAGTTTGAATCTGAGAGGCTGTGAAAACTTCTTGGTCACATGATAGCTTTATTTCCCGTCTTCTCCAGGCGCACTTTGGAAGTTAGGGGTACCCGATACTTATCATTTCTTTCTGTTATTTTCAAGTGAACAGTGGTGACTTTCTATCCTTAAGTTTCTTCTCCTCCACCCCACCCACCTCACCCACACATTTTCACAAATTCTTTCTGTTCCATGCATAGGCAATGTAAGTAGATATTTTATACAATAAATATGAGGGAAGGAAACAGAATAGGAGAAATAAGGGGATAGAAGAGAGAAACAAAGTGAATAAGTGGACAATTTAAAGTTTCCTGCTTTAAAATGTGGGAAATGTTACTAGGTATAGACAGTTCGGGCACAGTTATAAAACAAAACAAATAAAACTAGTAAGTTTTATTTAAAAAGAAATCCTACATTTTAAGCCCTAGTCAGTTTGGCTCAGTGGATAGAGCATCAGCTGTGAATCAAAAGGTCCCAGGTTTGATTCTGGTCAAGGGCACATACCTTGGTTGCAGGCCACTCCCCAGCAGGGCCCTGGCTGGGGCTCATGCAGGAAGCAACCAATTATGTGTTTATTGCACATTGATCTTTCTCTCTGTCTTCCCCTCCTTCTTCCATTCTCCCTCAAAAATAAAAAATTTAATAGAACAAATATCCTTGGATGAGAAATAACAAAGAAAAAAAGAAAGAAAAAAGAAAGAAAGAAAGAAAGAAAGAAAGAAAGAAAGAAAGAAAGAAAGAATCTTAAGTTCCAAGATATGTCGCAGAAGATTTGTGAGTAAGGAAGAACTAACGTGTCTCTGTCTGTCTGTGTCTGTCTGTCTGTCTCTCTCTCTTTCTCTTTCACACATAAACACAGGTGGGGTTTGGTAATCAACATTTAACCATGTAAGAGCAAATGATTTCACAGATAATGATTCTGAATTGGCAGAGTGTCTCTGTCTTTGATTTAGACCAGACATTGTCTGTTACTTGGCTTTAGATGTGCCTCAAAGTCCCTTTTAGGTGTGGTCTTACTAAAGCCAAAAGCTTAAGGCAAAAACAGACACGTTTCTCCCTTTTGATGTTCGTGCTACTTTAGCACCAAAATATACCCAGCATCTATAGTCTATGGTGGTAGACCCTCCATGATCACTTAACTTTAAACACACGGATAAATAGATGGTACTTTCTCTTACTCAGCACTGGCCAGATTTTTACAAGAAAGCGCTTTCCAGTTTGGGGCTCCACATCTTAAGAGAACTCTGAAGTTTGGAGGAGATTCAGAAGAGACTATGGTTGTTGATGAGAGGGTTGGGAAATGGAACTTATAAGAAAGAGTTAAAGACATTGGAATTGCTTATCTTGGAGAAGAGAAGAAAGGTAACCTAATAACAGTCTTGCAGTGCTTGAAGGTATATAATATACATAATGGCTACCAGCTGTTTTCCTTTTCCATCAAAGAGAACAAGAGGCCAAGTTCTCACACCGCATAGATCAAACATAGGAAAATGCTTGTTGTTGGTGGTAACTGAGTTAACAAGATAAACTGGTAACTGTTGAATTTGTAAAAACTTTTCTGGAGTTATTTAAACATAGGATGTGTTGTGTGTCTCCTATTTTCTGGGAATTAGAAGATGAAATTTATGCATGGTTCCTAAAGTTGCATGAGGATTTATAAGTCTATAAGAACAAACACTTATTTTAAAAGAGTAAGTGTAGATAATGGCCAAGAATCACAGACTCTATGATCTATTTTCCACGGAATAAGTGAAATCAAGACAAGGAGACATGGTCTCCATAAGTTTAGATGCAAACTTTTTAGAATAGTCCTCTGTTCAGAAAAATACCACTACTAATTGACAAACAGGAAGGGAAAATCAAGGAACAGCAGAGATTAAAAAAAAAAAGTTACAATAGGCACTAAAACTATAAAAGCACTAAGAATCTCAGAATTATACTGGCACAGATACACACAAAACCCCAGACTTTTATCTTTTCTATTTTTCTTTTTTATTATAACTGGCTAAGTTAATTCTCCCAAGTTGATCCATAAGTAGGTCTGTGTCTGGGCAAAAATCTCTGTGTGAGAGAATATGACTTAAATATCCCAACTATTCCCAAGCCCACAAGGTAAGCTGATCAATTCAATAATAAAAAAATTCAAATGCCTATCTAGTCTATCATAGCTGGTCATTTTGGTTATTTAATTAACCTCAAGGAAGAAGTAAAACTCACCCAATTTTTTGGAAAATTTCTATTTTGTGTTGTACTAATATGATAGGAAATTAGTCTCACAGTTGATCTGTTTTTTAAACTTTGATAGAATGTGTCACGTGATTTAGATGGAATATTAATATTCACATAGTGCTAGCAAAAATGGGATTGATTACTATATTTACCGAAAAATAGTATCAGATGTTTTTCATGACGAATATTATTTTTTATATATATTTTTTAGTTTTTTTAATTTTTTAGAGAGAGGGAGAAGAGAGATAAAAGAGAGAGAGAAAGATAGAAAAGAGAGAGAAAGAGAATGCATGTTCCATTCATTCATGCCTTCTTCATTGTGTGCTCCCTGACTGGAAATCAAACCCAAAAAAACCTTGACCTATTGGGACGACACTCTAACCAACCCAGCTACTCAGCCAGGAATGTTCTTTTAACTTTTACCATACAAAATTTATTGTGTTCTAATTTCACCAGTTCTACTCCCATCAGTAGGAGCATTTCTTTTTATTTTATTTTATTTTATTGAAAAATAATTGATATACATCATTGTATAAGTTTAAGACATACAGCATGGTGGTTTGGTATATATAATACTTATTTCATTATATACATTATAATAAGTATTACAACCAGGTTCAGCTAAGAGTCATCTCATATAGATACAATAAAAATAAATAGAACATTTTTTGTCTTTATGTTGAGAAGTCTTAGGATTTACTCTTAATAACTTTCTTAAACTAGGGGCCCAGTGCTCAAAATTCATGCACAATAGGAAGGGTGTCCCTAAGCCCAGCATGCACCCTCTCCAATTTGGGACCCTCGAGGGATGTCTGACTGCCTGTTTAAGCTCAATCCCAAGAGAATTGGGCCTAAATGGGCAGTCAGACATCCCGCTCACAATCCAAGGCTGTTGGTTCCCAACTACTCGCCTGCCTGCCTTTTTGGTTTCCCCTAACTGCTTCTGCCTGATAGCCTGATCACCCTCTAATCACTCCCCTGCCAGCCTGATTGATGCCTAACTGCTCACATGCCAGCCTATTTGCCTTTAACTGCCCTCCCCTGCAGGTCTGGTTTTTCCCAACTGCCCTCCCCTGCTGGCCATCTTGTGTCCACATGGGGGTAGCCATCTCGTGTGTAGAAGTGATGGTAAATCTGCATATTTCTCTTTTATTAGATAGGATAGAGGCCTGGTGCATGGGTAAGTGCCAGCTGGTTTGCCCTGAAGGGTGGCCCAGATCAGGGTGGGGGTTCTCTTAGGGCATGGGGTGACCTGGGAAAGGGGCCCTGGTGGTTTGCTGGTTGGCCACACCACTCAGCAACCCAAGCAGAAGCCCTGGTATATGGGATTTATTTATCTTCTATAATTGAAACTTTAGCAGAGACCAAGGCAGGCCAGGGCTGGAGAAGCTTGGCTTCCTCCATCACAGGGGGCAACTCAAGCTTCCTGCTCTCTCCAGCTCCATGGCTGCTGCCATTTTTGTTGGGATTTATTTACCTTCTATAATTGAAACTTTGTAGCCTTGAGTGGAGGCTGGGCTGTCCAGGGTATGTGGAAAGCTTGGCTTCCTCCATTTCCAGGGAAACCTAAGCCTCCTGGTCACTCCATGGCCATAGCCATCTTGGTTGGGTTAATTTGTATACTCACTCCTGATTGACTAGTTGGGATGTCTTGTGGTGTAGTGAAGTGATGGTTAATTTGCATACTACTCTTTTATAGGAAAGCAGTATTGACTATAATTATCATGTACATTACATACATCCCTAGTACTTATAACCAGACATTTATATCTTTTGATTACTTTCCTCCAATTCACCTTCCCCTCACCCTTCACTTTTGGTAGCCACAACTCAGATATCTTTTTATTTTTTATTTATTTCACATATAAATGAGATCATGCAGCATTTGTCTTTCTCTATCTGACTTATGTTATGCAGTATAATGCCTTCAAGTTTCATCCATGTTGTTGCAAATGGTAAGAGTTTCTCATTTCATACAGCTGAATAATATTTCATTGAGTATACATGTATGTATATTTATATACACTTTTAAAATCCATTCATCTATCAATATATATATATATATATTGATTTTTCTCAGAGAGGAAGGGAGAGGGATAGAAAGTCAGAAACATCAATGAGAGAGACATCGATCAGCCACCTCCTGCACACCCTACACTGGAGATGTGCCTGCAAGCAAGGTACATGCCCCCGACCGGAATTCAACTCGGGACCTTTCAGTCCGCAGGCTGATGCTTTATCCACTGAGCCAAACCAGTCTCGGCTCAATGAACATTTAGGTTGTTTCCTTATCTTGGCTATTGCAAATAATGTTACTATAAATATAGGATTGCCAATACCTTTTCAAGTTGGTGTTTTCATTTTCTTTGGATATATTTTAAGAAGTGAAAGTGGAATCATTCTATTTTTAATTTTATCACAGACTATACTATATCCCTACAATAATCAAAACAGTATGATACTGGCATAAAAACAGACACTTAGGCCAATGGAACAGAAACAAGTGCCCAGAAATAATCTGAAGAATATATGATTAACTAATATTTAGAGACAGTCTCTTTAATAAATGGTGCTTGGATAATTGGATATTCACATGTAAAAGAATAAAACAGAACCCCTATTTTACACCATTCACAAAAATTAACTTGATATGGATTAAATATTTAAACATAAGACCAAAAACCATGAAACTCCTAGAAGAAAAAAATAGGAATAAAGGTCCTTAACATGGGTCTTAGTAATGATCTTTTGGATATACACCTAAAGTACAAAGAACCAAATAAATAACAGCAAATGGAACTACATCAAACTAAAAAGCTCTATACAATAGAAAAAAACAATGAAGTGAAAAGACAAACTATGTGAAAAGACAAAATACAGAATGGAAAAATATCTGCAAACTATATCCCTGATAAGCGGCAAATACCAAAACATATAAAGAACTCATACAACTCAACAGCAAAAGCAAACAAATAACCCAACTTAGAAATAGGCAAAGGATTTGAATAAACATTTTCCCCAAAAGATATCTGAAAGGCCAAGTGTACAAGAAAGAATTCTCATCATCACTAGTCATTAGGGAAATGAAAATTAAAACAAAAATGAGATATAATCCCATGCCTATTACAATGGCCCTCATCAAAAGACTAGAGATAAATGCTGGAATAGATGCGTAGAAAAGGGAACTTTGTGCAGTTTGGTCAAATTGTAAATTGCTACAGCCACTATGGAAAATCCTCAAAAAGATATGGAAGATCCTCAAAAAATGAAAAATAAATGATTTCAGTTTCACTTCTTAAAATATAACCAAAGAATGAAAACACCATCTTGAAAAGACAAGATAAATTGATTAGCAAGCTTTATTCTATCTACCTTATTCCCCTTTGCCATGTAATCTAATATGTTTGCCAGTTCCTGGCATTAGGACATTGACATTTTGGGGGATGATTATTCTGATTTCTATACCTGGCACATTTTACATATTTGTGTGATTCACAAGTACACATTTAAGTCTTTGATATTAAGTATGTAATTTAGATTTAATAGTGTTGTGAAGTAGTAAAGAGGCATTTTGCCAATTAATTGGTTGGGTCTCTCTCTAATTCTATGGGTTAATTATTTAACTTGTTGAACTTGAATAAACACAATAATAATTATAACATTGGTTAAACAAAAACAACTAAAACAGCCATTTGGTTGGCAACAGGTCAATTACAAAAACGATAGATTACAGACAGATTGGGCCTTTTGTGGAATCTTATCATTACAGTCTATTGATTTATTTATCCCAGAGTTTTCTATAACCTAGCATATCTCAGCCATTTGAAATGTTAGGTATTTTCTCTCTGGATTCTCAATTTTTTCTTCTACAGAATGCCCCAGCCCCCCTTGCCATATGCCCACTCCTTTTCCTTCTATTTTGTTCCCTAACATTATGTTTAGTAGAGAGGCCTTGATTTGTCTTACAGTGTAGAGAGATAATGTAATTTTACTGTTGCCCCTAGCAGTAAAGTTGTAGTCAGAAAGACTACAGATGTGGAGCAGATGTGTATAATGATCATTTTTAAAATTCCATGTAGGGATCTAATAAAAAGTGACTGTGATAAATGTTTATATGTTTGGCACTCACACTATTTAAACAAAAGCATCAACTATTGTAATCAATTTTATATATTTCACTAAAAGCAATTTATGACTTTCAAAAATATTTTAGAACATTATGCTAAGTGAAATAAGCCAGTCAGAGAAAGATAAATATCACATGATTTCACTCTTTTGTGGAATATAATGAACAACATAAACTGATAAACAAAAATAGAACCAGAGTCATTGAAGCATAGAACAGACTGTCCAACCTATGAGGGAAGAAAGAGGGTGAGGGGGTAAGAGATCACCTAAAGGACTTATCTGCATGCATATGAGCATAACCAATGGACACAGACAGTGAGGGGGTAAGGGCATGTGCTTTGGGTTGGGGAGAGCCGGGGAGAGGTCAATGGTAGAAAAAAGAGACTTATGTAATACTTTAAACAATAAAGAATTTAAATTTAAAAAAGAATATATCAGACCTTAAACACACACACACACACACACACACACACACACACACACACACAAAGGGCCCAGTGCATGAATTTGTATACCTTAAAAGAAACTGTGGACCTTGAGGCTGCGGTGGGAACAGGGCTGGGTCTTGGCCCATCATCTGTGCCCCTGCCTGGCCCCACCCGCCACATTCCCAGTTTCCTGTCTGCCAGCGGCCCCATTCCTACCACTGCTCCCACACACTGACAGCTCCGGCCCTGTTTGCACCCACTGATAGTGCAGAATGATTGGAGGAACAAGTGGGGCCAGTGTCATCAGCATGTGCAAGCAGCAGCTGCTGCCCTGATCACCCCTCAGGAGTAGGAAGAGGTGGAGAAGCCCTCAGGGGTGATCAGGGCTGGCAGCTTCCTCTCACACCTGCTGATGGCACTGAGTGATCAGGGCTGCTACTAGGCACTGGCAGTGGGTGCAAGCACCAGATGGGACTGTGGTGCATGGGAGCAAAGAATTTTCAGTAACCACCAGAGGCTCGCCCCAATGACAGCAACTGGCTCCCCACCTTGGTCTGGTGCCCCCACTCACCTACTCCACCATCCCACTGTGGCCAATGCCCACTATGTTCCGTGCTCTGTCACCTGTTGCCAATGCCCTCCATGTTCTATGTGCAATCCCTGGTGGTCAGCGTACATCATAGAGACCAGTTGTTCAGTTGTTCCACTGATTATTCTATTTGCATATTAGCCTTTTATTATATAGGATATTTTATTGATTTCAGAGAGGAAGGGAGAGGGACCTCCTAGTTCACAGGTCAACACTCAACCACAGAGTCACACCGGTGGGGTGACATTGGGATTTTAATGGGCATTGAATTAAATCTGTACATTGGTTTGGATAATATGGACATTTTAACTATGTTGATTCTTCCAGTCTATGAACACAAAATGTTTTTCTATTTCATTGTGTTTTCAATATTTTTAAATAATTCTTTGTAGTTTCCAGTGTATAGGTTTTTCATGTTCTTTATTAAGTTAATTTTTAGGTATTTTATTCTTTCTATTGCAGTTGTAAAGGAATTGATTTGTTTGGATTTTTATCTATTTTTCAAATTTCATTCTCAGTATATAGCAGTGATCTGCAAACCGCAGCTTGCGAGCCACATGCGGCTCTTTGGCCCCTTGAGTGTTATAACGCCACTTCTTCAAAATAGACTCGCTCAGGCCAAAAACCAACTTCTGCACATGAGCCATGAAGTTTCAATTGCACTGTATGTGCATGCCTACATATGGTACTTTATGGAAGAGCCACTCTCAGGAGGCAAAAGAGCCGCATGTGGTTCACGAGCCATGGATTGCCGACCACTGGTATATAGGAATGCAGTGGATTTTTATATATAGATTTTACATTCTCAGCTTTCAGCAATTCATCAAAATTGTTGTCTCAGTGTTTTTACCAGTTTACGGCTCCAGTAGCTTCTGCTCCAGGAATTTTAAGTGTCTTAAATATGCCCATGCATTGTGATATGCACAAGGAAAGTTTACAGCACTTAAGTTTTCCAAACTTACATTAATGAAATATTGTGATTTTTATTCATCACTAATTATTTATATTTAGTAATGAATGCTCTGCTTTTCTAGTCATTAAAATGTAATAAACAGCTGTCAATTATTTGTAATAAACTAATACCTTTTCAGATATAATGGTAATAAATGGTAGGTATTCATACATACTGCCATTTTATAATCCACTAGAAGCCCAGTGCTTGAAATTCATGCATGGAGGGGGTGTTCCCTCAGCCTAGCCTGTACCCTCTCCAATTGGGGACCCCTTAGGGAATGTCTGACTGCCAGTTTAGGCCCAATCCCAGAGGTTGGGCCTAAACCGGCAGTCGGACATCCCTCTCGCAATCTGGGACTGCTGGCTCCTAACTGCTCACCTGCCTGCCTGCCTACCTGATCACCCCTAACTGCCCTTCCTTGCTGTCCTGGTTGCCCCCAACTGCCCTCCCCTTCAGGCCTGATATCACCTCCAACTGTCCTCCTCTGCTGGCCAATTTGGTTCTGATTGGTTCCTTTCTATGCCAGTCACCATTAGAAGCTCAGCCTTCTATGCACCCATTGGCTCCCCTTAGCATCCAGGTTTAGTTCTGATTGGTCAGTATCTATGCCATTCAGTGTCAGAGGCTCCACCTCCAAGCCATTGGTTCTTCACAGCACCCACATTTGATTCTGATTGGTCAGTTCCTATGCTAGTCAGCAGCTCTGCACCTATCAACTGGACCTGATAAGAAAGGCAGGTTTGATCAGCAGTCCCAGTGGAGGTCTGGAGAGAAATGGAGGCTGGATCCTGGCAAGACTGGGAGAGAAAGAGAAGCAAGTGCTGATCAAAAGGTGCCACAGAGGCTCAGCAGTCCCTTCTTCTCTCTTTAGGCCTCTCTCTGTTCCTGATTCACAGCCCCCTCAGCAGTCAGTGCTGGGGCACCTTGCCTGCAGCAGAAGCAGTCAGTGTTGGGTTGACTTTGGGTTGTTTGAGCCTTGGTCCTTACTAGTCATTATGACCCAGGGTTTTTATATATTACGATAATGACCATGCACAATAAAATTATGAAATTATATTTAAAATTTGAATTTTAAATAAAATCAGTTATCGATTTGTGGGTACCATGTGAAATGTCTAGCCAGATCATAACATTTGTAGGGTATTATTTAGAAAGGTCTGATTTGAAACTTAAGTTATGTGACAGGCCATAAAAATCACTTTCCTAATATGCTATTAATAGAAAACAATAAAACACTGATTTCAGATAGGTTCCCCCAAATGTCAAGTCATAAGGTTAGATGCCATGCAAAGCAGGTATGATTTGTTACCAAACTCCTTTCTCTTAGGCAGCTCTTTTGTAGATTTTCTGGGCAGAAGTATAATGTTTGTTTGTTTGTTTGTTTTTATGAATGGTGGTTACTGATTCTTTCAAACAACCCAGGATGACCAACATGAGATGTGGGTTCTTTCTCAATTTCTCCACCATCCAGAAGTCATAACATCTGTGGTTCTTCTGTGTGGGTCCCATGGCCCTTCTTCTGCACATGGGAAGGAATGTAGCCTTCTGTGGGAAAAGGAGACACAGAAATAGAAGCTATTCAAGAAAAATGTGCTGAGTAAAACAGAAGACCGAGCAGAAAACTTTTTCTGATATGGTAAAGAGTAGTAACTTGGGAAGAATTGTGCCAGCAGTTAAACAGTTGTTTCTGAGGCTGGGAAAATACAGACATTCTATGTGTAGGAGGGGATGGGTGTTTTAGAATTATTAACATGGATTTAAGGTTTAGGGTTATTTGTGTTTGTGGTAAAGAGCTCAGACAGAAAGTCTTTGTTTACTGTCTCAAGATTTAGTAAGTCAATTGGATTCCTGTGTTCCATCTCATCCACAGATACTTTTTAAATAGAATACTAGATTGCATGCATGAAGTTAAGGAAATGTGAAGTAGAAAAATTACTTAATTGAAATAGACTTTAGGATGGCCTTAATTCATAGAAACATTAGATAATTATCAGAGTCCTCACCACCCAAGGAGAAAAATGTGTAAGGCAAGATTTCATGCTATGCAAACCTCTGTGGTTAGAATGAATATTTTGTACTTATGGCAAGTCCATTTTAAGAGTACCTCCCAAATCAGTTCTGTATTGAATGATGGGGATGGACGGAGGGGGGAAGATTGAACAAACCAAATAAATAGCTAATATTACAAAAGATATCCTCATGTATAATAAAAATTAAGAAATAAAGGGCAGTTCTACATTTGACTTATTGGCTTTAGATAAAATACAAAATAAGGAAGAATGGGAGGCCTTTGTTTTAGAAAGTTAGGGTGGCTACAATTTAGAAGATAAGACAATTGCATAAGCAAAGATTTCAAGAGAATACATGAGAGAACGTTGCAACAATAGAGTAAGTGATTTAAACATTTCACAAGAATTTTAGAAGAACCAGGGTCAAAATGTAGTCATAATCTGCCAGTTTTCAGCAGGAGGTAGGAGGCAGGCAGATGAAAAAGTGGTGGGAAGATAGTCCCAGGACATCTACTGACTCAGCAAACCTTCGTTTTGGCCTGAGGAAGAGCTCCAGATGAGGGCCCTAAAGGGGGTGCATATTTGGGAAAATGTTTTAGATTTATGGTGTGTAGAGCTGGAGTTTTGATGTAACTCAAGTCTGAGAGAATTTAACTTTTATTTTAATTCCGCTTTGAAAATAAAATCTTAATATTTGTTAATATTTTAAACTTATCAAAACCTTTCATGATTACTACATCCTGAATTTCTGTGTGTCCATGATACACTCAAACAAGTTGTGAATGTGACAGATAGTGAGATGAGAGAAACAGAATGAATATTCCTAGGCTACAGTGAAGTGGAAATCAAGGCAGGATGCAGCCCTTACCATGGAGCATGCACATTCAGGGGCTGAGCCTGGTGGGCAGAGTCAAAACAGAAGTTGAACCCGGGACAACTCTTTCTGGAGAATAGTGACAATTTGCCTATTCACAGACTCTCTGCTGATAAACATAACATTATCTTTTAATCCTAGAATGAGGTTGACTTAACTAAAGCTGGGAGGTATTAAGAAACTTGCCATACAGCCAGTATTGATAAAGCTAGAATTCATGTTTAGTTCTGTCTGATCCCATCCAAATCCCTGTTTTCCAACTATGTACCCTACCCCCAGTGAAGTATCATCATTTTTAAAGTGGTGTGCATTATCAAATGTTTACTTCACACCAATCAAGTGTAAGATAAAAATATATATTTAATGTAGCTACCCTTTTATATTATTTCACTGCCTCCTTCTGCAGAAGTTATGGAGTTAAGTAGAAATCCTAGCTCACTACACTTTGCTATCTTGAATCTGTTCTGCAGTTCTATCTCCACTAATAAAAGAGAAAGATGCAAATTGACTGTATCTTCACAATGCCCAGCAGCCAATCAGGAGTGTGTATGCAAATTAACCCAACAAAAAATAGCAGCCTAATTTGTATTCACAGACACCAAGCTGCCAGGGGCAGGATGCTTGTGTCATCGCCATGGCGATGATGCAGGTGTTCCACATCACCCCAGCTATTCCGGGCCTCTGGGCAGTGTGGGAAGGTGGAAAGGTGGCTCTAGCTGGAGCGAAGGCAATACCAGCAACCAGGAGAAGGAAGGCCCATTCTTGCAAGAATCTTTATGCATTAGGCTTCTAGTTAGCATATAAATGTAGATACAGTTCCATAGAATTTGAAGAAGATGAGCAGTATTGGGGAAAAATCCAGCTGTGGTAATTAATCTACCTTCACTGATTCGTTTAGAAACTCATTTGTCCATGTCTTGTAGGAAATGACTTAGTACTTTCTTTATGTTAATTCCTGGATATAATATTAAATTAGAAAAATTCCATTATAGAGAAATCTTTGAAAAATCAGAAACATTGTGACTATTTTACTTACATATTTTTTTAATTTATTTCAGAGAGTAAGGGAGAGGAGAGAGAATCATTGATTGGCTACCTTCTGCATGCCTCACATTGAGAATGGAGCCCACAACTCGGGCATATGCCCTGACCAGGAATCAAACCGGGACTTCCTGGTTCATAGGTCAATGATCAACCAGTAAGTCACACTGGCCTGGCAACATTGACTATTTCAAAATCAAAGACTAAAACCTGCAAAGGCTGTGATGGACTCAATTATTGGATGTGACTCAGCCACACATGTTTCTGGCTGGGACATACTTTTAGCACTTTGTATGGAGACTGCTTTTTAGTCTCTCAACTTTTATCACTTCGGTGTCAGAATCCAAGTGCTTTAAACCCAGTGGTCATCTTTCAGCCTTTTCATAAGATTAGTCAGTTTTTCAAGTCCATTAGGTAAATGGCATAAAGTTTTAGCTTTAGGCAATTACACATTTTACTCAAAAGACCATGGGGATTAATGGGAGAGGAAAAATTTGCATTATATCCCTTTACCCTTTTTGATGAATTTTTCATCGGTACTTAAAAACTTTTTTGATATGTCATTAGAAATTAGGACAAAGAGTGGAGAGACCTCCTGATAGTCTTCTGATACTCTCCTGAAATCTGTATGGCCAGAGGGAGGGTAACGAGAGAAAGAGGTTTGCCCTCTGTACTTTTCGTCTCCCTTTATCCATCCCTCCCACCCAACAGTGTTGCCTTTTGCTGTGTAGAGCACCACCTTTTGGCTTGGCCACCAGAACTGCATTTCTTTTGAAAAAATGTCCCACACTCCAGATTTTGATCTTTTCCCTTTGTTCTGCCAATTTGTAACTGTCCTGTTTTCTCAAGAACTAGCTAAGTGACTAATCTGTTAAACTATTCAATCTGTGAAACTAATTGTGTGGATCTATTAACAAGTGATAGAGGTTAGCAAAACCCATGGACACAGATAATAGTGAAATATGCCAGGGGTGGGGATGTGGAGACAGGTGAAGGTTAAAAGAGGTTAAAGGGGGGGGGGAGGGACATCTGTAATACCTTCAACAATAAAGATAAAATAAAAAAATTAGACCCTTCTTCCAAATACAACTGGTGGTCAATACATAAATTAATGACTCTCCGGCTTGAAACAACTAGTTTTTGCTTAGTGTGTTTTCCTGGAACCATTTAAATCACAAATTTCTTATGCGCATTATTCTCTCTGAATACACATTAGAGAAACCATTCATAGGCCATAAACAAAAATAATAATAAAAGCAATGAAATTATGAATAGTGTTAGAAGATAAAGAACACGAAAGAACAGATTAACCCCAAATCCAGTTGGCACATGAGAGTGCCCCCTCATCCCAGAGACCTAGAGTAAAGCAGAAGTTCATAGCTTCCTCAGACTTTGAGAGTGTAATCAGATGATTCAACTTTCAGGATAATTTATCCATTTTCTCATTCTTTTATTTTTTCATTATTCACATTTTCTGTGCAACATACATTAATAGGTTAAATACATTAATAGCTCTGTCATTTTTACAGTTGGGAAAGAGGAGTCAATTTGCACCAGAGAAAAGCAAAACTAGGGATATGAAATAAAGACATTCTAAGATACTTTTTCCATGCAGGTGCAAATAATCTTTTATATTTATTTCCCTAAAATTGACATAGAAGAGAAGAAACAATATTTTTTTAAAATATTTTATTGATTTTCCACAGACAGGAAGGAAGAGGGATAGAGAGCTAGAAACATCGATGAGAGAGACACATCGATCAGTTGCCTCCTGCACGCCCCCCACTGGGGATGTGCCCGCAACCGAGGTACATGCCCTTGACCGGAATCGAACCTGGGACCCTTCAGTCTGCAGGCTGACGCTCTATCCACTGAGCCAAACCGGTTTCGGCAGAAACAATATTTTAATGTATTGTTATAAATATGCACCATTTGGCCCTGACCAGATTGGCTCAGTGGATAGGGCATCGGCCTATGGACTCAAGGGTCCCAGATTCGATTCCTGTCTAGGGCATGTACCTGGGTTGCGGGCACATTACCAGTATGTACAGGAGGCAGCTGATTGATGTTTCTCTCTTATTGATGTTTCTAACTCTCTATCCCTCTACCTTACTCTCTGTAAAAATTAATAAAATATATTTTAAAAATAAATAAATATGCACCATTTAATTACCAGATAAATGATAGTCATATTCCATGAAGAGTTATCAAGGGTTTTAGGGTAATGACAATTAGCAGTATTAATATTTATTGAGTGATTGAGTGATTATTACCTGTTGAGCACTATGCTGTGTTTTTGGACTATCTTTCACTAAGGATGTGGAAGAATTCATCTAAGAATGTATCATCAAAGTACTGTATTTAAAAATTATTTAAATTATAATTTTTAACTTTTTATAATGTTCAACTATTTCTTTCTTTTTATTTAATTATATTTTTTGAACTAAAAAATGTTTTCATGTTTCAAAAGTCCCTTCTATAGAGTCTATATTTTTACCCTATATTTTTTCATTCATTCATTCATTCACAATGAGAACCATATTTGGTGCTAGATATTGAAATATAACAGTGTGCTGAAAAGCAATATCTCTGCCTAGTTAAGGAAGATTGATGAAGAACAAAGAACAAAAGAAGAAAATTTCGGAGTTCTACGGAGAAATTCTTAATTAGACAGAGACTATGATTAAGGGTAGAAAAAGCTACTTTCCATTAGGAAATCAGGTTTTCTGAGGTGGCCTTTGGACTGAGACTTAAGTACAGATTAAAAGGAGTCAGCTGTCTAAGCAGAGCATGCCCTGTACTCTTCGGGAGTAAGCTGGTGCCGGAATGCTCCATCACACACAAACTCCTTATTGTGCATTTCCTACAAACTAGAACATTTCCTTACATAACTGCAATATAATCATCAAAATTAGGCACCCAGTATGGCTTTCTTAGGATACTCTAATTCTCAGACTCCATTCCCTGTATGTGACTAATTACTGCTCCTTAACCCAAACAAATTCTTTATGCCCATTCCTTATTCCTCAATGCAACACCCTGCTCCAGACATCCCATCCCCTTACTTCCCATGGATGCCCTTCTCACTTGCTTGGATTCCATTATTCTGTAATTGGTTACCTGTGTGTGTGGACACCAACTCAGATTTTAAGACTCCAGACCAAGCCAGTGCTGCAGGGTCTCTCTGCTTCCCTTGACCATGGACACCATTTCCAACTTGCCCAGCCTCCAACACTGTGCCAATTTTTTCAACCTCCAAGTTGTGTAGACACTCTTCTCACTTGATGCTCCATACTGAGCTGACCCCTTCTTGGACTTCTTCTGACTCAGTTCAGGGTTCATTGCCTTATTTGGCTGTCATGCCCCATGAGTTTACACTACTCAGGCTCTAATACATTTACACAGGTGCTCCTCTCGCCACTAAGGCTCCAGCATCCCATGTGCACAGCTATCCATGTGACTAACCTCTTCACTGTCTTGGGCTTCTGCGCCTGTGCTGGGCCATTGTGGCTGCCCCCTCCCTCAGAACACTTGACTGTCTTGTTCAACCTCACTAAATGTTCAGATAGAGCTTAGGAAGGAAAGAGAAGGAGAGGGAAGGGAATAAGGAGAGGAAAAGAGAAAGAGAACATTCTGAATGTCTTCTGAAGTTGGGTCATATCACACAGAGAAAGACAATTAAAAATATAACATACAATAATCAAATTAAATTTGTGATACTTCAAGACTAATCTAAAATGAAACTTATGAAATTAAAGAGTACCATGACTTGACTGAGAAAAACCTCTAAAATAAAAAGTAGAAAAGCATACTTAATGCTTTCAATTAAAACTTAAAGAGATTTTGTATAGTTTTAAAAATATAATTTACAAAATTTTTCAAAAGAGTGACTATTAAGCATTGGAAATCTTTATTTTCCAATTAACATGTTATGATTTTAAGAAAAAGCAGAAACACTTTCAGAAGGTTTGCATTTTTTTTTTCCCAAAGGAAAGCTTAGAGGAAAATAAATATCAGTCTGATATAAAAACTAAGTGGTTTGGGTAATTGTTATGGAGAAAAACACCAACACCTATTACATTTATTACCAATAAAGTGAAATTTTATTTTTCTCCTCCATCATTGTAAACACCACTGTTTGCTGTATGCTTTGTGAAGGAAAAAAGTGCCATTTCCAATGTCCTAATGGTTCCAGGCACCAGCATAAGGAGATATATTTAAGACAAGAATCTCTATCTGTATTCCAGAGTTTTGTCTCACTCAACGAAATAATTAAGATTTGGGAAATGACCAAAGTGTGAAAGTGAAGAAAAGAGAAAAAATACCACAATGTGGAAGTTATTTATAAGTTGGCATAGAAAAGTGTTATACTAATAGTTATTACTTGGAAAATTCTTGCTTAGTAGTTAAACTCATATTCTTCAGGTCTGTCAGTCTCAGGAATTACAAAGTAAATAAAAACATAGTATACAAAGAGTGTTACTGCAATTTCAAAAGATTTTGATTTCAGATCTGCATAAGCTATATTAAGAAGAAACTTAAGTAATCTAAATGATTTAACTTTAGAACATGTCTACCTCAGGTCTTTGGTATTTATTTAGACTACATTAGGCTCTGGATAATTACTGGTAGCTTATCTACCTTTTTCATTTTACCTGCATAGTAACATTGTTCCTAAAGTTTTATAGGCCTTCAGGGACCTTTGAAATATGCAGATGCTTCAGGTCTCGTGGGCAAAATGCTAAATGGCATAAAGCAGGCACTCTTGCCTCTAGATCAGTGGTTCTCAACCTTCCTAAGGCCGCGACCCTTGCATACAGTTCCTCATGTGGTGGTGACCCCCCCAACCATGAAATTTTGCTACTGTTATGCATCGCAATGTAAATATCTGCATTTTTCGATGGTCTTAGGCGCCCCCTGTGAAAGGGTTGTTCGACCCCCAAAGGGATTGCGACCCACAGGTTGAGAACCGCTGCTCTAGATCCTTGTAAGATTATATTCTCAGCAAACATTAGCCTGAAGGTATTAGCTGAGAAATGGGATGACTTAATATAGTGTCAGTGAGAGAGACAATAATTTAGGTTGGTTGTTAGTATAACCTAGAGCCAGAGATGAAGATCCTTGTGCAGGAGAAAATTATAGAAGACCCAGACCCTCTTTCCTGAGGATTCTGAGCTTCTGAGTACCATGTCCTTATTAGGTCATGGTCATGGTGACTGGCCACAGTAAAACTGAGCCTGAGAATATACCAAGAGATGGCCCAGTGTATTCCCTATGTGCTACAGATATTTCTCCTTTTACCCATGTCATGGCTGTGCTACCTTCTTGCAATGATCAGAGTCAATTTAATAAATAAAACATGTCTTCCAGCTAGCACTGAAACACCAGTGTTTGAGCTCTGATACAAATAGCAACTAATTGACATAAAAGGCTGGTCCTAACTCTGATGCATTTGTGTGTCCCAAGCTGTGAATCAGACAGTATTTGGATCACAATATTTGATTTACTGTTTAATTGATTACCCCAAGTTTTCACCTGTAAAAAGAAATAATGAGAAATTTTGGAAAATTACAGAAGTGGAAAATATGTTGCTGTGCTTTTCACTTGAGATGAATTATCTGGTTCAACAAGTATTGATCAAGTAATTTTCTTATTCTTTTTACTTCAAACTGAGCTTTGCATTCAAAGGCAGTATGCAGAGGAACAGAAAACTAAAAACAATGTGGAGAGAAACCAAGATAGTGACATAGGTAAGTACAGTACCTAAACTGCTGCCTCGCACAACAGTTTCAAAACTATAACTAAAAGACAAAATGGACACCATCCAGAACCAAAGGAAAGGTGACTGAGTAGAAATTCTACAACTAGAAAAAAAGAGAAAAGCACATTGAGACTCAGAGGAGCGGTAAAAGGCAGAAATATGGAGACTTGCATGAGAGGACTGGCAGCTGAGTGCATGGCTGGCTTTCTCAAGTGGGAGGGAGATGGAAGCTCATGACTGTGCTGAACTCTGGTTTTGAGCGAGACTCTGGGAACCCATACTCCTTCAGGGGGAATCTGGACTGTCTGGTGGCAGGCAAAACTCGAGGGTGGCTTTCTCTCAGAGGTGCCTGCAGTGATTACTGAGAAACACTGAGACCCAGGGCCTCATAGGACAGAGCTGAGCAGAAGCCAAGGCTGTCTGCTCTGTCCTTAGACACTGCCAATCCAAGCTGAGCACAGGGGCTTTTGCAATTTTGCAAGTCTTGTCTCATAAGGGTTTCTCCAGCACAGCAGTTCTCCCAGCATAAAAACAGGTGATCCTCACAGCCAATTAGCCTAGAAGTCAATTCCTCCCAGTGATACCAACAACAATCAAGACTTATCTACAACAATGTGCACACAGCCCACAAAAGGGTTACCTGAGGAGACTGAGCCAATGGGCCCTATAAGACACCTAGCATGTAAGCTACTCTACCAACTCAGGAAAGAATGAAAATGCGGAGACAAAGAAACGGATCACAAATGAAAGAAATGGAGGAAAGCAAATGATTGGATATAGAGTTCAAAACCATGATTACAAAGTTTATCAAGAATTTCTTAGAAAAGGCCGATGAATTTAGCGAGACCCTCAAGGATATGAGCAAGACCATCAAGGATATGAAAAAGGACAAACTAGAAATTAAACATACACTGACTGAAATAAAAATTATTATACATAGATGTAACAGCAGACTAGAGGAACACAAGAATCAAGTCAAAGATTTGAAACACAAAGAAGCAGAAAACACACAACCAGAAAAGAAAAAAGAATCCAAAAATTTGAAGATAGTGTAAGGAGCCTCTAGGACAACATTTGAATTATAGGGGTGGCAGAAGAAGAGAGAGAGAGAAAGATACTGAAAACCTATTTGAAGAAATAATGAATGAAAACTTCCCCTACTAGGTAAAAAAAATAGATGTACAAGTTCAGGAAGCACATAGAACTACAAACAAAAGGAATCCAAAGAAGACCACACCAAGACACATCATAATTAAAATGCCAAGAGCAAAAGACAAAGAGAGAATATTAAAAGCAGCAAGAGAAAAACAGTTAATTACCTACAAGGGAGTATCCATACAACTACAGCTGATTTCTCAATTGAAACTATGCAGGCCAGATGGGAGTGGCAAGAAATATTCAAAGGGATGAATAGTAAGAATCTACAACCAAGATTACTCTACCCAGCAAAGCTATCATTCAGAATTGAAAGTCAGATAAAGAGCTTCACAGATAAGAAAAAGCTAAAGGAATTCATTAACACCAAACCAGTATTATGTGAAATGCTGAAAGGTATTCTGTAAGAAGATGAAGAAGAAGAAAAAGGTAAAGATAAAAATCATCAACAAATACATATCTATCAAAAAGCGAATCTAAAAATCAAGTAAATAAAAAATCTGATGAACAGAATGAACTGGTGAAAATAATAGAATCAGGGGCATAGAAAGGGAGTGGACTGACAATTCTCAGGGGAAAAGGGTGTGGGGGTGCGGGAAGAGACTGGACAAAAATCGTACATCTGATAATGACAGTGATGGGGAGGTAAGGGCAGAGAGTGGGGTGGGAACCAGATGGAGGGTAGCTATGGGGGAAAAAAAAGAAGAACAATTATAATAATCTGAACAATAAATATCTTTTAAATTAGTAATAATAATAATAAAAATTTTTAAAAAGATAAAGATTCCAAGAAGCAGCATCAGGGTGGCAGAATGGTGATCCCTTCATAAGGAATGTAAATTGTCTGTGACACCAGTATTTTTTAGATTGGTAAATGTCTGAACAAATTTCTTTCTATAAATATAATTTCTCGTGAGACAATTTTTTAATGTCCCATTTGCCATGTTTGCTAACAGTCCCAATGTCTTTAATTGCTCTATAAGATGAAACAAAGCATGAATAAATCTATGTTCAGTAACCCCACTCCTCACCAAAACTCTCACTATATCACAACACATAATAAACTAAAACACACACCATTTCCCACACCAGCATAAAATAAACAAACAACAACAAAACAACAAAAATATAGAATTGGAAATGAGTCCAGCCAGTCAGTCACACAGCAGCTCAGCCTTTGGTCCAGGATTGCCCAGTTTGAAGTTCAATCTTTTCTAGGATCTCACAGTCTGTTCAGTATCCACCACTATCAACACAGGAGTTCAAGTATTGAATCCTGAAAGTTGAGTCTCTGAGAAATATTACTAAGAATGAATTTAGATCTTAGAATCTCATTTCTATCTGAACCGTGCAGGGATGACTGTGGATCAGAAAATATGGACTTTAAACCTAGCCAAAAACCTGCTCTTTGAAAGGCAGGGATGGAGGTGGGGGGGTGTCCTCTGGATTCCAGAACACTCAGCTCAGCTCATTTCAAAACAGCAATACGTCATGTGCAAGGCAGGAACTGCAAAGACTCTATAAGTCATTTCAGTAGTGCCTAAAACCAGAAAAACACAGCAAGGATGAAATTATTTTTCAAATGGTCCTGGCACAGTTTATGTTCAATAGGCATTGCAGCAACAGGTCCACATTGAAAGGAAAATGGGAATGAAGTGGCAGAAACCTGGAAACATTCATGGCAGACCTGAGTGATGATTACATGGAGTGCCTTCCCTTGGTCCACATCCACATGCAGGGACAGGAAGCCCTCTTTTCTAAGAATATGCCCTCTGATAAGTCATTGTTCATCTAACAAAACAATTGTCAATAGATCCCTAATAGAGGCAAATGTGGAGACACCCTCCTGGACTCCCTAAGATACTTCTCTGCAAATAGGACAAGGAGATGAAAGTAAAAAAAAAAAAAAAATGGGGGGAAATTTTTTTTTAAACTATTGAAGTATTACTCATCAAGGCAATCAAATACTTTCCTTGTTCATTATCCAGGAAGAGTATTGTCTCAGGCCTGATGAGAGAGGTGTTTCTTTGGAGAATTCACTCAGCTCCAAAAGAGCAAGTCTAGGTACTTCCAGGTCTCAGGAAGTAGCCTGTTATCAAGATGTCCTCAGGGAGGTGGGACTGGCATTTTTCTGCTGGACCAGGTCTCCCCTGAGTTTGTTCTTACCCACCAGAGCAGTGCAGGAAACTCCACATGTAAGGGAACCAAGAAAGTTTCCATGAAGCCCAAAAGTCATAGCAATGTGAAAAGTGTCCTAAGATCTTCAGGTATTTTCCTTGGGTAAAATTCCAGGAGAAAAAAACACAATAATAAGAGGACATTTATTTGTGTTACATGCAACAAAGGCTTCTTCCAAGCCTCAGGCCTACACATGCATCAGAAGATTCATGCAGGAGAGAAACATTTCAGGTGCAGCATTTGCACCAAGTCTATCAGCCACAGAAACAACCTACTGGCTCAGAAGCACATCCACATGGGAGAGAAGTCCTATGTGTATTCAGTCTGCCAGAGATGCTACCACCAGTCATCCACCTACCATTACCCCCTGAGGACACACCAGAGGACTGCCTTCAGACATGTTTCCTCCACACCAGAAGCCTCCTTGATGTAATGCAAATTAATATGTCATGTTATGTACATTGCCATAGTACTACTCTATTTAGAACATACTTTATAACCTTGCAATTATATTTTCCATTCATTGTTTCCTCCACAAAAAATATACGTTTAAGGAGGGAGGGGAATTTCTGTTTTGTTCATCAACAGTACTTACATGCCTAGAGTATGGGCGATACATTTTAAATGTCTAATAAGTACTTTTTAAATAAAAATAAATAAATAAGCCCAGCTGGTGTGGCTTATGAACCAGGAGGTTAAGGTTCAATTCCCAGTCAGGACATATGCCCAGGTTTTGGACTCAGTCCTCAGGTGGGGATCTGCAGGAGGCAGTCAATCAATGATTCTCTATCATTGATGTTTCTATCTTTCTCTCCCTCTCCCTTTCTCTCTGAAATAAAATAAAAATAAAAACAATGTAGAATTGAGAATAGTAATCAGGTATGTTGTGACTATCAGTATCAGAATAAGTTGTCTCAGCTGATGTATTTTAATATTGCTTTCAATCAGAAGTCAAGAGTTGAGTCTGTCCTCCAATACTCAAGAATAAAAGCTCTGTATCTACTACATCAAGGTCAAAATGTAGTCCACAAACAAGTTCAGCACCATCTAGGAATGTGTTGGAAACAAAAAATTTGGCCCTACTACAGGCTCACTAAATAAAAAAACTCTAGGGAAGGGGCTCCAGTATCTGTTTTACCAAGCTTCTCAGTGAAATCTGGTACAGTTTGAAAGTCATTGCTCTATATGAACAAGTTGATGTGAAGAGGTAAATCTCAGGAGGAAGAAATTGAGATTTCACTGAATTTCTACCATGTCTCATGCACCTTATTAGAAGACTCAGTGGTGGCATCAGGACATGAGCTCAAGCCTATCCCACTGAAAAGACCATGTGTTCATTCCATTTAATCAAATTTCCTCCTTAAAGTATATATTGGGCTAAGTACTTCACATTATCTTATTTAACTTTACAGCTGTTCCTGTGAGGTAGGTTATATTATTTCCATTTACAGATCAAGAAATCAAGCTTATAGAAATTAAGTCATAGCCTATAAGTGGCATAGATGAGATTTGCATTCAATTCAGATGGTAACAAAGCCCATGTTTTCATCTTGCCTCCCTAAACCAAACTGTTTTCCTTCATTTGTTAAGTCTTCTACCTCTGGTTGCCATTGACTAACTAGTTAGTGTTCATCTATTTTCAGTAATAAGGAATCCATTCTTTCTCAACTGGTGTACCTCATGTGAATTACAGAACACAGAAAAATGAATTGAATGACTCTTCTCTCTCTCCTCCCAAAGATGGTCCTTCATTTGTGCCAGGCTAGATGCATGGGTGAGAGTTGGCGGGGGTTGCCAATTCATTACACATGATGGAAGCCTTGGACATTAGGGCTCAATTCTCTCACAGAAATCCCCTGGAGAAAACCTTGAAGACATTTGGAAAATCATTCTTATTAACCCATCTGGCAATTGACTTTACTCCCTCTCCCCCCTTTCCAAGTTCCTCTTTGAATATTCCTTCAGTCAGAAAATTTGCCAAGAGGAAGTATGGTATGATTGAGAAAACACTGAGCTGAGGGTCAAGAGTTTTAAACCCAACACCTCTGCTAGGTAGATGTGCCTCACTTGATCTTTTACTTCCATTCCCTGGCTTCTGTCTCTTCACAGGAAACGTCTGGATTAATGAGTATTGAGAATCCTGCCCAGCTCTAGCACTCTGTTAATGAGGAGACCACTATTGTCAAATCATCCTTCTTCATTCCAGTGAGGGGAAAAAGGAGGAATAATACATACCTCATACCTCATTATAGTTTTGTGTGTGTGTGTGTGTGTGTGTGTGTGTGTGTGTGTATCTTTAAATATTACTGCATATGGTTTTCTCCTTGATAGTAATGGAGTAAAAAAATGCTAACCCCAAAATATGATACCTTGGCATTTTGAATATTTTAATCTGAAGAAGTTTAAGAAAAAAACGGAAGTGAGAGGTCATTCTGACCTCCTTTCCTCTTCATCCTTCTTCCCTGAAACAAGTTATAAAACCCTCATGCGAAAGGTAACCTCCCTGTCCTCAGAAGAAAGGATCATCCTCATTTCTGAAGACAAAGGGAAGCCAAAGAATTCTAACGAAGAGGCCTAAATTTCCCCCAGTTTACTTACTACACTGACCTCATACTCCTTAACTGATCATATTCTACTGCAACTGCCCACTCTTCATCAAACTTAGCATAAAAATACACCAGTTTAACTGTGTCTTTAGGTCTTCATTTCTTTAGGAAGGTTCACGTGTCAGATAAAACTTATATTCTACAAATTTGTGTGCTTTTCTCTGTTAATTTCTCTTTATTAGTTTAATTTTCAAACCTGGCCAGCAACCCAAGGAGGGCTATTCCCCTTCTGCAATAGTCATAATTATTTCATTGGAAATGTTTTTGTGAACATCTTTCTTTGTTCATGAAATATCCTCATTTAGAATTTAAGTTAAGATTAAAATTGAGCATTATGGTTACCCTAATGGTTCTGAAGAAGTTTTTATGATGTCCTGAAATATAACCTATTTATGGCACTTCATTTTATTAATTTCAATTCAATTTCACCAATTGTACTCTGCAATATTTTGCTATGTGCATCTTCTATAAACATATTAACTAATGGAAAGCTGGGTAGATAGTCTCTTCCAGGGGAAAAGTTAGTATCACAATGACTATGCCTGCAAATTAATAATTTCAGAGGTTATGGTGGAATGTCCCTCAGTAGAAGATTCCATTTTGAAAGTAAATTTTTATTTTTGTCTTGAACATAAAGCATTTCATAATTAGCTACTTTCGGTTGACTTTTAAAAAGTAGTTCTTCCAGAAAGAGAACAATAAAAACGATTGCCTTTTCTAATCATCCACTTCTATCAGTCCTCATATCCACCAAATAAAAATAAACTTTTATAAAGAAAATCAAAATATACTAATTAAGCAAACCTTGGGGAATGCTGCATATTTTTTTTTTTTACAGAAAATTAGTCAAAATAAGATTTAGAGGATGTGCCAAATCTCTGTCAACTGGGTTGTTGGTAAATTCATCCAGAGGGGATTTAAATGACCAAAGGGAGGGGCAGGGAAGAATCTCCTAATGCTTAACTGCTTGCAGCTGCTATCTTAGCATCCAGCCTAGAAAGATTTACAAACAGCACATTCTTTGTTTCATGCGGAGGTCCTCCAGTATGCAAAAAAGAGGATGAAACTCTGCATGGTTACTTTTAGCTTAGGACAACTGGGATCAAGCTAATAATTTAAAGAAATAACTTAAAGAAAACAAAGTAGCACTCCAAGAAGTAATTAATTGGTATTAAGAATTAGATGGAGCCCAGCTGCCATGGCTCAGTGGTTGAGCGTCAGCCTATGAATCAGGAGGTCAGGGTTCAATTCCCAGTCAGAGTACATGCCTGAGTTGCAGGTTCGATTCTCAGTGCGGAGCATGCAGGAGGCAGCCGATCAATGATTCTCTCTCATCACTGATGTTTCTATCTCTTTCTCTCTCTCCCTTCCCCTCTAAGTTAAATTAAAAAAATAAAATAAAATAAATGGAGTGATCTCTTATAACAATGCCCAAGTTAATCAGTTCTAATATTTACATGCTAATAAATACTTCTACTAAAGCTTTTCTTTTGTAAAAATGTCAGGACAAATCTCCATTTGCCAAAGTTACAAATATACAAATTTTCCAAAATTGTCCAAAGCTCTCACAGATAAAATTATCAGTGTTCCTTCTCTTTTTAAGAATTGGGAGCCAACAACTTTCAGACATGATTAACTAACTGTGAGAGTTAGACTATACAAACATGCATACTAAGCATATATGTCATAGGTATACAGAGTTTTCTATTGTGGTTAAGTAAAATTAATATTTATCTAGCATGTTGAAAATTAAGCTTAATCATAATTGGGCTAAATGATAGACATAAGTAATTACATTTTAACTTTAATTGCCATTTTTATATTTTAGTATTTTATATATAATCTATTGTATAATTCTGTTATTCATTCACCCATTCATTCATTCAATATTTATTGAATTCTTACCATGTGCCATGCACCATGGTAGGCATTGCCAATACAAGAATTATAAGAGACAAAAGCCCTGCATTTTAAGGTGGAGACAAACAATAAACAGACAATTAAGTAAAAGTAGTGACTTTTAAACAGGAACTCAAAGGAAAAAGAGAGTCAGCTATGTGAGGATTCAGGAAAGGAACTTCCAGGTAACCAGAGGGGACAGAGGCTGGTGTGACTGGAGTTAGGATTAGGCACAGAGGTGCTGTAAAGGAGGTAGTAGGGGTAGGGTCTTGGAGAATTTTATAAGATTACTCTAAAGCCTAATACAATAGGAAGCCATTGAAAGGCTTTTAATCAAGAAAGTAGCATAAGATCAACTCTCATTAACAGTGATGGTCTGGCAGTTATGTGAAGAATGTATCTGAGGAATACTTCAGCTGAAGAAATAAGGATACAGAGTAGATGAATAGTTCAGTAATCTGGGTAGATGTTAAATAAAAATATATTTCATAGGTAGGACCATCTCTATTTGTTCAGGATGGCCCCCAGACTTTTGACTTTAGTAATTAGATAGCAAATGACCATGCCTTCTCATAAGGCAGGAACTAGTAGGGGAAGGTATGTAGGAAAGAGATATGCAAGTATTTCCCCAAATTAGGAAAATACCTGCATATCTCTTTGGAACTAGAGCAAAGAGGGTGTACAAGCATGTAAGTCCACTTCTTTCCTTCCACCTTCATATACATCATCCTTTAAATCTTCAGAGATCAAGGAGATCTAGAGAAATGATGTGATTGAATATTTGACTCAAGAAAAAATATAATTTAACTCTACAATTGAAATTTTGAAATTTAGGCAGCCATGCTAATTACGTAGCTTGTTGATACTGATGACCTGGCTGAAGTCTCTTCTCTCCATGTTCCTGTGAGCACCATTAAGGCTGGCAGTGGATGGGGAACCTATGCCCCAATTGAGTAGGGTGTCCATTTGAGGGTTTTATGATTGGGCTTTGGCTCCAGTTCATCCACTGATAAGATCCTGGAGGTATTAGGCCACCCAGAGGATTCTTTCTCAATGTTGTTCCCAGAAACAGGAATAAAAAATTCATGAACATATATGCATAGCCCATGGACACAGACAATAGTGTGGAGATGGCCGGAGGGATGACGGTTGGGTGGAGGTGGGTAAAGAGGAGGGGAAAGAGGGACATTTGTAATAGTGTCAACAATAAATTAAAAATATGAAACACAAGTACGTGCAAGAGAATGAGGAGAACTTGGAGTCCAGGGGTAAAACATGATAACCTGAGTGAATGACCCAAAGCACCAATCCTCTCATTATGTCCCTAGCTCCATACAGAGCAAGTGGCTATAATGTCTATGTTGGAAACTAGACAAGTGCAGGACTGAAAACAATGGGTTGTTGGCATAAGATTGTGTACTTGACAAGAGAAAGCTTTTCTTGAATAAAGAGTAGAGAATGACATCAACTGTTTGGATTATCTAACTACATTGCATCAAGTTGAGCTGTTTTCCTCTGAAATCTTTTCCAACTTTTTGAATTAATTTGTATTATATTAACAAACATTGTAACAATAAGCCAGTTTAGTAAAAACAATTGCATTGGGCCATTAGGACACAGAAACAAAACAATATGCTGACCTTTTCGTTAGCTACATAATTTTGTTGACATCCCTCTTAGTTTTGGAAGACTGTTAGTAATTGATTATCTTAAATGAAGTCCACACTGAACAAAGGAGGGACAAAGGGGAAAAAAAGTCCTAAGAAGTAGTGTTGATAGTTTAGATTTCAAAGCAGATTTCTTAATAACTCGTGTGTCTATACTATCTATGCATTGATCATTGACTAGCAGTGTAACTAGTGATGTGTATGCATATGTGTCTGAATTTATCTTTGTCCCCCCTCTCTTTCTCTCTCATCCACCTCCTGAGTTGAATGTCTGTGTTCTTTTTATATTTGCCAAAAGTATAAAAAGGGATGTGTTCTAAAAGTATAAAATACACACACACACACACACACACACACACACACACACACACACTAATGGCTAAAAATGTATGTAGGTGGAGGATTTGTCTTTATCTTAAATGAATCATATCTTTAGAATCAATTGGTTCAAGGTGAAAATGATTCTCATTTTTATATTATGAACCTACTATTTATGCCAGAATCTCTGGGCTGATTCCAACTTAGTATCTGACTCATTCAGCCCATTTTCCCCCACAGGATGTGAGGAAGTGGTATGTCTGGGGCCATAAATACCCCTAAGGCTTTACCCCACCTAACACTAGGGCATAGATTGCATTTTCTGATACACAGGGAAGACGTTGGCCCTTGTATTTTTGCCATTCCCTCTAGAAGCTGAAATAATAAATTACTGTAAGGATCTGTGTAATCTCTTATATTTCTATGCAGTTGTATAGCCTGCTGCTAAATATTCTACCCTCTTTTTACTCACTCTTCTAACAATGAGTGTATTTCTAAACTTTGTATAGTGTGAAGCATGTTGGAATAGGTACACATATAGACTGAGAAGCTGACAGTCCATGGAACAGGTGAAAACCTAAACTGAAGAGAGTCTGTAAGAAATCTGTATTATGACCTTGTGGGGTGATTGCTATGGGCTAAATTGTGCCTGTCCTTCATGTCCCTCCACATTCATAGTTTAAGTCCTAACACCAACTACCTCAAAATATGACTGTATTTGAAGATAGAAGCTTTTAAAATGGTGATTAAGGTCAGATGGGTGGGCACTTATCTAATCTGTCTGGTGTCCTTTTGAGAAGAGGAAATTTGAACACCTGGAGAGATACCAGAGAGATGCTAATGAAGACACATTGAGATGACAGCCAATTGTAAGCTAAAGAAGCCTCAGAAGAAGCCAAATTGGCCAGCACCATGATCTTGGACTTCCAGCCTCTAGAAATGTGAGAAAGTTAATTACTGTTATTTAAGCCACTCACTTTGTAGGATTTTGTTATGGCAGCTCTAGCTTACTACAAACCATAACAGTGGTGTAGTAAAAAAATTCAGCTTTGAACTGCTGAAATCTGCATAGACCTTGTAGCACAAATATAACCTTAGGGAAATTGTTTAAAGTCTCTGAACACCAGCTTCCTCATTTGTCAATTGAGGATAACAATAACTGCCTATCAAGTTGATCATGTAAAGTGTTTGACATGAAGTAGGCACTCAGGAATTATTTTAGGGAGGTTGATACCTCCTGAAGGAAAGGTATGGGGTTTTCAGTAAATTAGACTTGGGTTTGAAGCCAAGATCTGTCACTTAGTTAGGTGACATTCAGCATATTACTTCAAATCTCTAATCCACAGATCCTACATATAAAACACTTGAAATATATTACAGTACACATGTTAGTTAGTATATTTTGTCAATACATATTAATTCTCCTTAGAGATTCTCTTAGAGATTCCTGCAGTTCCAATTCTTTCTGATGATCAGAGTCATGATGGACAGTGTGTTTGGCTGGGAAAGATGAAAGGTGGGGAGTCTAATTGGAAAGATGAAACTGTGATCACATTATTTATATTTTGGCCCTTTACCCTTACCACATGATGATTAAATGCCTTTCTGAAGAAGGAGGAGCCAAAAAGATAGCTTTACCACCAGGTTGATACAATGTTCATTAATATCTTATCATAAAAGTGGCCATGTGAAACTTGTTACCAAATTCTTAATTTTTACATGGGAAAATGAGTGAAAGTAGAACTGAAATAACTAAAAAATATACTTGCATAAGTTACATGTACTCCCCCAAAAGTGAATTAAAATTACCATTATTTTTACCACTGAGAGTTAATCATCATTAATTTGGTACAAATTTCCAAATTTATACCAGTTAATGGTACTTGGTATATATGTATACATTACTATTTAAAATTATATAAATACTTTTCATATACAGTATTTGGTAACTATTTCCCCCCCATCTATTATAACCTATTTCCATGTTATTAAATAGTGCACTCAACATTTTAAATGACTAAATGGTATTTCATTGTTGAACATGCCCGAATTTTAAAGCAAATTCTTTGGGCAAACATACCCAAATTTTATTTTATTTTATTTTTTAAAATATATTTTATTGATTTTTTTACAGAGAGCAAGGGAGAGGGATAGAAACATCCATGAGAGAGAAACATTGATTAGCTGCCTCATGCACATCCCCTGCAGGGGATGTGCCTGCAACCAAGGTACATGCCCTTGACCAGAATCGAACCTGGGACCCCCTCAGTCCGCAGGCCAACACTCTATTCACTGAGTCAAACCAGTCAGGCAAACATACCCAAATTTTAAAACAAATTCTTTATTTGGTCAATTTAGGTCACAGAGACCTTGATTTCAGAAGTCAAGATGTCATTTTCCTGGATGCCCATCTGAGTGAGCACTCAGAGGAGCATAGAATGAGTTAAATAGCCTAAATGTGCAAATGTGAGCTTATGGGAGTGGGGGAAAATATATATCAACTATAGTTCTGGATACTTGGGGAAAAACAAAGAAAGGGAAACATTATGAAAAATGCATTTCACCTTTATATTTCTTTGGACAAATCATTCTTTCAGGGCCTAATGAAGCATCACTTTCCTACCCAAAGATCTACCATCTAAGACTGTGGTTCAATGGAAATGGAGTTTTAAGAGAATACTTTTCAGCCTTAGCCATTGGAAAGAGAGAGATGGTGTATATATTTATGATCTATCATTGTGATTGTAAGAAAAATGACTACTCTACTCAATGAGCATTTTATTTGTCATTAAAATCACAGATATCCCTTTACAGATAATTTATATTTTTAGATATTGTAATTATTTGTTCATTAGTGGTAAGATATCCTTCCCCCCCTCTTCTTTTCTCTGTTTTCCTCCTCCCTCTCTCTCTCTCTCTCTCATTTCTTATATTCATAAAACAAAGTGTCTTTCATGGAATCAAATACCCAGCTAGGAAAATGTGTCATTCTTACCAGTTTAGCTCAGAAACATGTAAAAGGTGAAGTCTGTTTAGCTGCTCAGAACTTTTTCCTTTTCCTCACTCCCAGATTTGTGAGTCACCATTATGTGTAAAAAGTATTCAGAGTGAGAATTATTCCTTGACAAGTCATGTTGTTAGAAAAACTTCCCTATCACTCAAGGAGATGATCCTTATCTCTTTCTTTGCTGGCAGAATGTCTCATAATGGAATGTAATCTAGTTCAGAATAATTCCTTATGCTTCTCAGGGATTGACTATTCTGCTTTCAAGTGATTGTGTTAGTTCCACTATTCATTATAAAGAAAAGAGCTGCTGTTTATTTTTTTTTAGTTAGTCAAAGTTGGAAAATCCCATCAGTTTGGTTTCATAAAGGTCCTAACAAACAATTTTATTAAGATAAATGATTTAATATATTGATTCATGAGAAAAATGTCTAGGTTAAAATATTTTTTTAAAAAGTGAAGTGATTAGCCCAGTTGGCATGGCTCAATGGTTGAGCATCAATTATGGACCTATGAACCAGGCAGTCACAGTTTGATTCCTGGTCAGGGCATGTGCTCCAGTTGTGGGATCTATTCCCAGTGTGGGGCATGCAGAAGGCAGCTAATCAATGATTCTCTTTCATTATTGATATTTCTGTATCTCTCCCCCTCTTCCTTCCTCTCTGAAACCAATAAAAGTATATTTAAAAAAGTAAAAAATGAAGTGATATGCCATTTCACTAGGAAGTGTAAATAGAGATTACACTTTGAATTCACTGAGAACACTACAACCATCAGCCTGGGAACTCAATAGATTTCCTGACTCTAAGAAAGATTATTTTAAAAAGTATATTTATTATAAATATACCCTGTACCTACTTACCTTTTCCTACCCACCCTCCCCTCCAGTAAGCTATCATGTTTTAACCAATGTCAGCCTTCAAGGGAGGTTTGCATTGACAATGCATCTGACTCCAAGGTAAGAACAGAGATTTTTAGTATCCGCCAAACCGAAGTCACTCTCAGTCTTACTCTAAGATTTCATGTTTTTATTCTCATCATTAACTAGCATAAAATTGAGAGTATCTTATTCTCATTTTAAGCACCATTTTTATTCCATTTCTCCCCAGTTCTACTTCATGTTGATGCTTGGTTTTATTTTCCTCTGTCCTGAGTTGCTCAGGTGATGTGTTTCACAGTTACTATGCATTGGGTAGCATGGCAACAGTGAATCTTTGAAGCAACAATTTCATCTTCATGATGCTTCTAGATGGCAGGCTGATAATAAAAGCATCATAGGGTGCCTGCAGCATCTGTTAACAATACATTTCATTGGCATGTTTGGACAAACTAGACCTGGATTCCTGTAATTAACTCTGATGACTGGTTGACAAATAGCAAGCAGACAAGGGGGAATGAATAGTTTTATGTCCACATACTTGCATGATGAAGTAACTGAAGGGTTGAGTGTGTATTTTGGTCAAGAGAATGTTTTAATGGTATTTTTTTCTATGTTGATTTAGCTATCATGGAAATCTAAATATATTCAAGCTTGCTAGTATCACTGGCTTTGCAAAGACTGACTTTTTGTGCAAATCTATAATAATAAAAGTATAATATGCTAATTAGACCAGACGTCCTTTTGGACGTCCTTCCAGGGCTGCGAGGGCCAGGGCAGTGGCTAGGGTGGCAGCTGGGCTGCTGCTGCCTTGGCACTGGGAGCCCCTTGCACGAATTTTGTGCATTGGGCCTCTAGTATCTAATAAGTAGTGCATAGGTCTTCATTCAGAGGAATTTTAAAAAGCAAGCTTTTTTAAGTGAAAGCAATATGTAAAAAATATATGGTAGTGCTTGAGAGTTTAAATATAACTGCTTTAATGGGGATGATTCAGTTGTACTAATATTAGGAATAAAAGATTTCTTTGTTTTAGCTAGAAAATAATTTTCTTTTGGGGGGCATAATTTTTGTTTGTTTTTCATTAATCTTCACCCAAGCATATTTTCCCATTGATTTTTAGAGAGAGTGAAAAGGAAGGGGAGAGATAGAGAGAGAAACATTGATATGAGAGAGAGACATAAATTAGTTGCCTTCCACACTGGCCCTGTCCAGGGCCAGGGATGAGCCCTGCAACCAAGGTATATGCCCTTGACCAGAATCAAATCCAGGACCCATCAATCTACAGGCCAAAGCCCTATCTGCTGAGAAAAACTGTCCAGGACCATTTTTTAAGTGTTTAATTTTCCAAACACATTGCAAAAATAAAATCCCAAGAATGGATTACTGAGATATCACTAATTGTCATTGTGTTTTCCTAAGTGAAAACAATATGTAGAAATATATGGTAGTGCTTGAGAGTTTAAGTACAATTGCTACAGTTCAAAGTGCTTTGATCTGAGGTGCAGCACTCAGAACACCTTTGCCTCTACATTGAAAACTCGCAAGTGAAGTCTCATAGAACGTCCCTGTGGGAGCTGACCACACCCTGGGCCAGTGATCATTTCCTCCAGGTTCACACTGATTTTCAGACAGCAATGAGATGTGCAGATACCTCCATGACCCATGGAATATTTGAAAATTCCTCAGGTGTACAGCTGAAGGCAAAATATGCTCATTTTAGATGACTTACAGGAAAGCATTGCCAATCCTGATGTCATATGCTTTTGTTGAGAAGGGAAAAGAGACACCAACAGACTGTTTTGTTAAAAATATTAAGATATTAACCAACTTCTGCCTACACCACAAGCATGAATTTGTCCCATTCTCTCCATCACTCACTGTTCTTCTCCCCTGCAGCCTTTCAGCCTCCAAAAATTCAAGCTCATTTTGGATTCAGACCTTTAAGCATGCCTTGCCTAATATACTCTTCCTCTCTTTGAGGATCACCAAGATGCAGCTTAAATTCTGGTTTTCTGTTCCCCAAACCAGAGTATATTTCCCTATTATACACTTTTATAGTACTTTACTCCTCTCATCTTTATGATATTTATTGTAATTTAAGTGTATACATACATAATTCTTTGTTCAATGTTAGCCTCTGACACTAGATATAGGCCCCATGAGGGCAGAGAAAATATTTATCTCATTTCCCACTGTAGTCCCAACACATAGTTCAGTGATGCCACATTGAGAAAAATAAATAAATAAATAAATGTTTGCTGAATAAATGACTGAGAAAAATTTTATACTGAAATTGTATAATAGAAGGGCCAAGGGAGTTCATTCCTTAGTTAAGGGCATTAAAGGGTCCTTAGTTTCTATGCTTCCTCCATCTCCTAGGAAAACCAGTGCCACTTTGAACCTGTACATCTTACCTAAGAGTCAGGACTCAGATATTGAAAATGTACCCAACTTAGAGACAGAATTGTATTGCCCATTTTCATCTAAAGTTCAGTAGAGATTTGGGGGTATTTAACCAAGAGCATCTATTAGGGACATATAGACTTTAACATCAGAATTTTTAAAAAGTCATCGGTCTAATATATGGTTACATTAAAATGAACATATTTATTTAATGTGTACCACCCATAACATCGTAACTTAACGTTGTATATAGACAAAAAAAATTTTTGCTTCAATTTTTACTTTTTAGTGTGTAGACCCAGTCTAGAAGCTTATAATAGAACCAGTGCAGTTGTTGCCCAAATATGGTGACATAGCACGTTAGGTTGAGAACACTGGCTTCAATTTATAGTTTGAAATCCAGACTGAATGTAATAAGATCTCAGTGAGTCAACATGTGTGATTGTTCCAAAAGTTTGGATAAAGGTCAATCGTTCATAGCTTGCCATTTCCAATCAGATTTCAAAATATGAGTAATTTTAGACTCATCATTAAATAACAATAAAAAAATCTAAAACAAAGTAATAAACTCCAGTTAAAGATGTAAAATATAGCATGGCAGGTGGTTCAGTTGGTTGGAGCATCATCCTGTACACCAAAAAGGTTGTGGGCTCTATTCCTGGTCAGGACACATGCCCAGGTTTGGGGTCGTTCTCCAGTGGGGGTTGGGAGTGGGGGTGGGCAGTGCAAAAGGCAGCCAGCCGATCAGTGACTCTCTCTCATCATTGATGTTTCTATCTCATTCTCTCCTTTCCTCTCTGAAAGCAATAAAAATGTTAGTTTTTAGTTTTTAAAAATATATTTTTATTGATATCAGAGAGGAAGGGAGAGGGAGAGAGAGATAGGAACATCAATAATAAGAGGAAATCTTTGATTGGCTGCCTCCTGCACACCCTCTACTAGGGATCAATCCCACAACCTTGGCATGTGCCCTTGACTGGAATCAAACCAGGACCCTTCAGTCCACAGGCAACACTTTATCCACTGAGCCAAACCAGCTAGGGAAAAATGTTTTTAAAAGATGCAAAATATACATTCAAATTGCTTAAAACAGTCATTGTGATATCATTTATGTTCACAGAGATTATTTGAATAGCATAGTCCCCACATTATAAAATCTGGCAAGTCAGGAATGTACGACAAAGTATTGACTGTTCAAAACAGGATATAGAGTCATAGAAACTTGTCAACACACTTAAAATTAGAATTTAACTGTATAAATTACCTCTTATTTTTAGACCTTTTTCTCGAATGCTGGGCCAATATTTATAGAACCTGGGCTGAGCTGAGTGGCAGCCAGTATGGTGTGGCATGTGGCTGTCTTAGATGGTGCTTCCAGGATGGTCCCCACTTTAGCCCTTCCCTCACAGCCAAAAGTCTCTTTCATACCTGCACAGGCTGGAATTTTACCTTTAGACATCGGTATTTTTAAATGTCACAGGGTTAGAGTATCCCTACCTCCATTGAAAATCCAGACATCGTTGGGAAAGGCAGTCAACATATTAGCTGGTTATCAAGCTTACCTGGAAATAAAAACCAGAAGTTTCATTATTAATAATTCATTCTTACCTACTCAGATTAAATGTTCTGTTTCTTTAAAATAAGTAGAATTTCTTTAGCCTCATTAATATTAATCACTGTGGTTTGTTAATCACTTTCACACTCAGTCTCTTGACACACAGAACAGGAATATTCTGAATGGAAGGAAGGAAGGAAGGAAGGAAGGAAGGAAGGAAGGAAGGAAGGAAGGAAGGAAGGAAG
>JAAGEH010000022.1:13168683-13244316 GCA_011751065.1 Lasiurus cinereus
AAGGAAGGAAGGAAGGAAGGAAGGAAGGAAGGAAGGAAGGAAGGAAGAAAGGAAGGAAGGCTGGAATAGCAGGCAGAGTTAAAGACCAGCTTGAGGACCCTGTGTGATACTGGGGTGAAGTAAAGAATGAAGAAGAGAATGGGACAGGGGGCACACAGAGGCCTTGAAATGGCCTTTGTCTATATTACAGTTTTCCCCAAGAATGGTTCTGATGTTGAGTTTGCATAGGCTGATTAATTTGACAGAAACAGAATTAAAGTGATTTTGAAAGACCAGGGAAAGAATCTACATTTATTTCTGTCTTTCTCTATGATGCCACTATCACCATTGGAAAGCTGAAAAGTTTCATAAAGAATTAAAAGGCCTACCCAATATTTCTAAAATAAAACCATTTTGGTATATTCTCATCACTGAATTTATCACATTTGTGGCTTTTAATTGCAGCCAATATATTCAGTTTTTATCAGAAAACCCTAGTACCCAACTAGTTTTCAAGAAGTTGTATCATTTGACAGAATACTGTAGACAAAAGTTTCTCTAAGGTACATATTAGAGATTGGCCTGCTTAATCAGTTGGATTATGCTTCCTTTAGCAATAATTAGTGGTGTTTTCACTATGAATTATTCTCATAGAAAATAAAAAATAATATATCTTTATTTTGATCAAGCAATACTTTTCCAAATTGAAGCTGACAACATCACCCTCTCAACTTTCTGCTTATAAATCTTTATGCAATATATCTAAAGAAGCCATGCAATGAGGTCATATGTCTGGTTGAATAATGCATTATTGGATGTGCTCTGTATTTTGATATATATACCACACCATGTCTGAACATCTTATTATATAAGAAGATTTGAAGAAATTCATACCATGAATCAGGCTGATAACAGGCTTCTTTAGTGAATGCTAGAAAACTACATTTGTAGCAAAATAATTGTTAATGAGATGAACTAAAACTTGTGCTATAGAATTGAAAGTTATTAAGATCTAAATAGTTAAACTTTCCATTACTTGTAAAATCTCAATGTGGTTAAAATTTTTAAACATCACATTGGCAATGCAATGCAGTCATTTACTTATCTATTTTAATATCCTGTATGATTTGCAGCCTTCTTATTATACTACTAGAGGCCCAATGTACAGAATAAATGCTCGAATAGGGTCCCTAGCAGCTGCCAGCTGATGGCCGGGGCCTCCATTCCCCCGCTGGTGGCTTCCAGGGCCTTTCTTCATTCCATGTCACCCACTGGTGGTCAGCACATGTCATAGCAAGCAATTGAACTTCTGGTCAGTTGAACTCCCGAGGGGACATTTTGCATATTAGGCTTTTATAGAGAGAGATTTTATTTTAAAAAGATTATCAGTGCAGAGTTGAGTTAATCATGATGGTTTATTGCCATCAAGGGTTTGGCAAGTTTATTCTTTTATTTTATTGATATTATTAGAGGCCCGGTGCACAAATTTGTGCATGGGTGAGGTCCCTTGGCCTGGCCAACAATTGGAGTCACTGGGGCTGTCTCTCTCAGTTTCAATTGGGGCTAATTAGGGCTGGCTGGCCAGGGAGGGACAGTGGAAGGGCTCCAGGGTGTGTTCAGCCCCTCTCACTCAGTCCCAATCAGCCGGATCCTAGTGGCAAGTTGACCTACCAGGTGGAATGTCTGTTCCTGGTGGTCAATGTGCATCATAGCAACTGGTTGAGCAGTCAATGGAACAGTCAACTGATTGGTCGGACATTCATCAAATTAGGCTTTTATATATAGAGATTTTTTTCCCCAATCTCCACTCCAAAAAGTCCTCACTTTAGTATTTTTGTTTTATGAATGAGGATTCTAATATATCTTTGAAAACGTATATTGTTTTCTATTATTGAATGAGTTTTCAATTATATAAATGGTATTACATCACAGAATGTGTTTGGTTTCTTACTTGTGGCATTAAATACAGTGGTACCTCGAGATACAAGTGCCCTAACATACGAGATTTTTGAGATATGAGCCGTCAAGTGAGCGATTTTTGCTTTGAAATCTGAGCAACATTTGAGATAGGAGTAATCGCATGGATTGGCTGGCTGCACAGGACCCACCAGTTTGCCGCGACTCGAGTGTCTCATAGTTTCCTATGCCTCAAGGTTACGGAACAAATTAAATTCGTATCTCGTCGTACCACTGTACTGCGTTTTTGAGAGCTATACTTGTTGATGTATATAGCTGTAGTTCATGGCTTTTTATGTTGCCTGACACAAAAAAGTAATGCTTAGTACCCATCTGCCACATTTTATCTAGCCATGGGCATGATGATTGCCTCTTGTTCCCAAATCTTCAGCTTGGATAACTTGGTAGAAAGGAGTGCCATTCTTTATATAGAAAAGCTAAAATGAAGAGTAGGTTTCATGGGAAGACAGTGGTTTAGTGTTGAATTTGAGTTGTCAGTGGAACATTTCAGTGGACATATAAAGGAGGCATTTGGGTCTATGAGAAAGCCCTTGGGCCATAAGAACCTGGATCTCAAGAGACTGGGATGAGATAGAGATCATGATTTTAGAGTCATGAAAAAAAAGGTGAAACAGATAAGAGTATTTTGGAAGTATGCATCTATTGACAGAACTCAAGATTGCACCAACAAGTAAGGCTGGGGAGAGGTAGCCACTTTCAAGGCGAATGAGTTGTAGTGGCCCTGCACAGTAGACATACACTAGACCAGCATTACCAGACCACTCTTCCTGAGCCAGTAGGGCCAGCTATCCATTTTTAGAAAACATGTTTTACTGGAACATGACCACATGCATATGTTTTCAGATCATCTGTGACTACTTCTGCAATACAATGACAGAATTGTGTAATATCAACACAGATTGCATGATCTGCAAAGCAGAAAATATTATCAGCCTCTTTACAGAAAATCTTTGCTGACCCCTGAACTAGAGAGTGAAATTAAGGGGAAAGGTGAGTAATTGGGGTTCTCTTTTATACCACAAACTGGTTATATAATCATGATAGTATTTGCATACATTTTGTAATTCTGTAAAAATGCTTTGTGTCCCTTCATTTCTTGTGAATATATCAGTGTTTTAATGTCAATGCATTGGACCCAGATTTGCTCTCTTTAGGACACCAAGACTTTGCCTCTGTTTGCTTGTTCTTCCTGCATTGTCTGATTAATGTCAAAGTGTCCACATGTTTTTCTGTTTTGTTTTGTTTCTTAATATATTTTTTTATTGTTGACAGTATTACAGATATTTCACTTGTTCTCTCCTCTCCCCTTCCTCCCTGCCCTCAGATCTTTACCACCCTAATGCCTGTGTTGATGGGCTATGCATATATGTATACAAGTTCTTTGATTTATCTCTTCTTAGCTCTCCAACCCCACATTGAGGTATACAAGTCTGTTCCATGCCTCCCTGCTTTGGGTCTTATTTTGTTGGTCAATTCATTTTGTGCATTAGATTCCCTAAATAAGTGAGATCACGTTTTATATATTGGAAATCTGGGAATAATTAACCATGATTCTATGCCCTGATAATAATGAAAGCTCATTCCTATTATATGTATATATATATATATATATACTAGAGGCCAGTGCACAGTATTCATGTACAGAGTAGGGGAGTCCCTCAGCCCGGCCTTCACCCTCTCACAATCCAGGGCCCCTCAGACATCCCCCTCACAATCTGGGACCACTGGCTCCTAACTGCTTGCCTGCCTGATCACTCCTAACCACTCTGCCTGCCTGCCTGATTGTCCCTACCTGCATCTACCTTGGCCCCCACGCACCTCTGCCTTGGCCTCCACCACCAAGGCTTCGTCCAGAAGGACATCCAAAATGATGTCCAGAGGGTCATTCAGTTGTCCAGTCTAATTAGCATGTTACACTTTTATTATTATAGATTTAAATGCATCTTAAAAGTGACTAAAGCCTCAGTAGAAGTGTTAAAAAGTAGCTCTTTATCAAATCTCAGATAAACACCTGCTATGTTCTACTTCAAATTTGGGATTCTGTTCTCATGTAGTTTATTTCTCCTTATTTTTTTTGAGGGGGGGGGAGAAGGGAAGAATGAATTCACATAGTAATACTCAGCTTTCTGAGACCTTCCTTTGAAGCTAATCTTCATCAGAAGCAAGTTGCAAATATAATAAGAGTATTCAAAAATTCTGTTTCCTTCCATTAGTGAGTTTTTACTTATCCTTTCAATATGGACCTTTGATTTAAAACAAAACAACAAACAAACAAACATTATATTTTTGGTTGGTGACCATAATTGAGATAAGGCATCATCAACTTTTGTCAATATCAAATTTCAAGAAAAAAATATTTTATTAATCATTTTCTTCCTGAAAAAGAGTTTTAATGTGTTTAATGGTTTAAAAAGAGTATTTAATACACAGTTGTTTATGTAACCAGATCCTGAATTGAATTTCCAATATTACTAAAGATGTTAAAATAGGATACATAAATGTGCTATAATATGTTGCTTCTGAACCCTGGCTGCACATGGAATTACTTAAGAGTTCTAAATTTAAAATAATGATGATGATGATGATAATGCCCCCTAAGTATTTTGATTTAATTTTCCTGGAGTATTAGAATACTTTTCATTTTTAAAATATTGGGATAATTTTTAAATCCTGCCCCAGGTGATATTAATATGATGCCCAAATTGAGAACTTTTGCCCTGCTGGCATGGCTCAGTGGTTGAGTGTCGACCTATGAACCAGGAGATCACAATTTGATTCCCAATCAGGGCATAAGCCTAGGTTGCAGACTCAATCCGCAGTGTGGGGCAGTTGATCAATGAGTCTCTCTCACCATTGATGTTTTTATCTCTCTCTCCCTCTCTTTTCCACTCTGAAATCAATAAAAATATATGTATTTTTTAAAAATGGTGAACTGTTGCCCTGTATATAAGTATTTAATAAAATTAACGGATAGGGTGATGGGAGAAAAGTTTAGAGGCCACGACAGAAATATTGGTCTAAGAATTTGTTACTTGGGAACCACTGGAAAGAAGTAGATGAGATTTTATTGAATTGGAGGAGGGGAAATTACCAGGACTAGTTATAAAATATAGAATGTGTGTAAAGCAGTTATATGACATCAACATCTTGTGGAGAAATTAAGAAAATAAGAGGGAAAAAGAGCAGAATGTTTACATTATGCAACCCTTCAGATCTCAAAGTGGTTGGATTGTGAAACCTTCTCTTTTTTTTTTCCCCTCAAATTTATTTAAAATTTTATTTTCCAGTTACAGTTACATTCATTATTACTTTGTATTAATTTTAGGTGTACAGCATAGTTAGACATTTATATAACTTATATAACATATGAAGTGATCCCTTGATTAAGTCAAGTACCCATCTGACACCATAGTTATTATAATACTATTGACTATATTTCTTACGCTGTAATTAATCTCATTCCTTTTTCACCCAGCCCCCCAATCCCCCAGTGAGACCTTCTCTTGATCATGTAGATAGTGAACCCTTTCCCCCTATGCTATTTATGGAATGAGAAACCCTAAATGCAAATGAAGCAAAACATGACCTGGCACCATAGTTCTTAAATTTTAGTGAACAACAGAACCACCTGGAGGTGATCTTTAAACACATACTGCTGAGCCTTACCTTAGAGTTTCTGATTTTGTAGGTGGTATGAGACTTAAAATTCTAAATTTCTAATAAGTTCTCAGGAACTACTGATGTTGAGAAGCCCTGGGCTAGCAAGTTGCTACCAGGATGAAAGTCTGGGCAGGAAACTCAGAAAGTGCTTTTTGGAAGTTAGGGATTAATAAAGACTTTGCATTGGGTACAGGTGACAAGACAGTGGAAAGCTACTGGTTCACTTTGGGTTTGAGTGCATCTGTAAAGTGCTAATTTGGGTCTCATCAAATTGTGTCCTTATCTTTGAATATAAGTCATGAGAATAAAGTACTAAATCATATATATGTTTATATGGGCTATTAAAATTTCATATTAGTACTACAAATTCTCAGTAATTTTTCTCTTATTCCATCATTCTTTCTGAGATTAACTATCTGCAGATGTCTCATAGGTTTTAGACTGACTGCCATCTGGTGCTTGGTAATCTAGCCATGACAGCTGGTTTCCTTTAGCCTAGTCATACTGGGCAATGCCTTCATTCTAGTGAACTTCCTTTTGCCAGGTTTGACACCTGATTGGGAGGCAGAGATGTATTAATATAATTAAGGCTCTGTCCACAGTTTCAGAAAAGTGTTATCTATGGCCAGCATCCATACTCTGCATAATACTTCCAGAAAAAGGAGATTCCTCATTTCAAGTATTTGTGGAGATGGAAAAAAAGGCAGTTCCATGAAGGCCCTGTCTCCTACAAAAAAAAAAAATCATCTTGTTAAAGTTTTAAAGAATGCTTAACTCAAGGAAGACTTTTAAAAAATTCAAATAGCCTGACAGATAATGCTGAGGCATAGTTCAGAGCTATACATTTTCAAAAGATTACACTTTTTATAATGCCGAAATAAATGCCAACATTTAAGTCTACCAGAAGTACAACAGACATTTAGATAGAGTTAACTTCGAGATGTATTTTTTGCCACCACTTTTTGAAACATAAAATACAACATGGTACTGTAAGATAAAGAATTCATAAAAGTATAGAGTTCTCCCATGCAATAGCAATCGATTGCTTCATTTAACATCTGAGAAGAAAGCACAAAAATTGTTTTAGTCTTTAAATAAAGTAGAACATGATGGATCAAAACAATCCTTTCAAAAAAGCAGACACGCTCTTGAAATGTAGCAAAACAGATAATTGAGAATAGAAGGCTGCGTGAGGTTTACCTTGCAAGGCCATCTCTGCTGGAAATTCACTGCTGGAAAGTGGGAACAGGCCGGTATTTGACTTGGTCTGGCAATTAACCAGCATTCTCGGGAGCACACATTATGAGCAGTATGGTTATTTTTTTATAAACACCCGCACCTTTCATAATTCACATTCAATGAAGGAAATACTTCGCTCCTCTCCAGATGTCTAACAAAATGAGTCAACACTTCACTCACTACAGTTACCTGATTGTGAAGTGTCTAGTCCACAGTCTGATGAAAGTAAACAGATGCACCAAATTAGGAAAAGAAGCTTAGAGACAACCATTTATATGAACCCTATGTGCCTGGAAAACAGGTGAGAATGGGCTTTCGGTCATCTGTAGCAATTCCCAGAAAAGTGTTCCAGCAAGGGACAAGAATATTAATTAGAGGTGTGTTTTTCACATCAAACCTACACACTTGGCTCAGAACAATTTGTCTCAGGTGTTTCTTAAATGATGGGAAGGATTGCATGTCTGTCCCAAAAGGCTAGAATTCCAGAATCTCAAGCACAGCTTTTTGTTTTTTTGTTAAAACTTATGCTGCCTTAAAGTAAAATAGATGAATAACACTGACACATGGTGAAAGCAAGTCTGCAGTGCAATCAGTGTTGAGTGAAGTCTTGTCTTTCTCAGGTGGCATTCTGAATTGCAGATTTAAAACAAAAATCTTGCCTTTGAAAAGCCCCTTGCTATCAAATGAAGGAATTAGGTGGCAGTGGGTTTTCAAATGTTAGTATGCCTAGGAGTATGCATTCAAGGGCAGATTGTCAGGCCATAATCCTTAGAAATTCTGATTCAGAACCCAGGACCCTGCTATCTGTCAAGCAACCTCTGACTCTGATGCTGTTGGCTCAGAGATAGGCTTGGAGCAAAGTTAAGAACTACTACTTTCATGCTTCTAAATGTAGAGTCATTCATTTTATCCATTCAACAATATTTACCAACTCCGGCCGGTGTGGCTCAGTGGTTGAGCATCAACCTATGAACCAGGAGGTCACAGTTCAATTCCCGGTTAGTACACATGCCTGGGTTGCACATACTTAGGTTGCAGGGCATGTAGGAGGTAGCCAACCAATGACTCTCTCTCATCAGTGATGTTTCTATCTCTCTCTCTCCCTCTCCTTTCCTCTCTGATATCAATAAAAATATATTAAAAAAATATTCACCAAGTCCAAAAGCCCTGTGCTGGGTTATGGGATATAGTAGGGAACAAAATAACCAATCAATAATAGCAGCTCAGAGTCAGACAGCTGATAGTCTTGTGAGGGAGAGGAATACTTTTTTCATAGCATCAGACAAATAGTTGTGAAATGACACTTTGGTAATCTCTATTAGAAGTGGGACATGGTGTTATGAAAGCAGAAGAATCAATATGATAGGATGCATCGCATTAATTCCTCAAGGGTAAATAAAACCAGCTCTTATGTTTAAGTTTGTGTCTTGTTTCTAGGAAGGCTAATTGTCAACAAGCTACTCTTGCTGTGCTGGGTTACACAGTACTGGAAATGGCATTTATGTTCTGCATGTACATGCCAGACATAACATCAAGGGCTCCAAGCCACAAGCTGAAACCAGATTTTTTGTTGTTGTTTGAAATCAATCATGCAATCTAAAAAAGAGCTCAATGTTAAAATTGATCAAGCATCCAGCAAACACTCACACATTTTGATCTAGAAGTATAAATGGAAAAAAATAGTGCACATTGAAAGACCTGAATTGTAAAAAGTTTTAAATCTTTTGTTAAATCTGTTTTGCTCAGAATGCCAAAGTTATTGGAAATGCTGATGGGGAATTGTGACTGTAAAATTAAGCCATGAATATTTGTCAGGTCTACCGTGAGATGCAAATTGTGGAAACAGAAAGGTAGACTGAAGATCAAAAAAATCTTTTCAACGTCAGTATAGTTGCAACATTATTAAAAAACCTGAAAAGTCACCAAGCTAAATTATTCCACTAGAAAGCTGTCACCTTGAAAATAGACTACCAAAAAAAAATAAAAGATTAAAAATTGAAAGATCTTGTGAGCTAGACACAGGTGATCCAAGAACTCATTCTTCACACATTTTTTAAAAATATATATTTTTTATTGATTTCAGAAAGAAAGGGAGAGGGAAAGAGAGATAGAAACATCAATGATGAGAGAGTATCATTGATTGGCTGCCTTCTGCATGTCCCCTTTTGGGGTTTGAGTCCACGACTGGGGCATATATCCTTGCCTGGAATAGAACCTGGAACCCTTTGATCCGCAGGCCAATACTCTACCCACTGCGCCAAACTGGCTAGAGCTTCACACATTTTCTTGCCTCTGCTTCCTGGCCAAGTGCTGAGGATAGAGTGGAAGCAGAACAACAGGACTTCGCTGAACTGAAGGAGCTATCAGTCTAGCGCCACCATAAATTACTTGCACCTGCAATCAGTGACAAACGCTTTACTGAACATTTTACCACGTGCCAGGTGTTGTTATGTTTTGGGGAGCAGGAGATGAATGAATAAATGTGGCAGGGTCCCTCAGTGGGTAGGAAATAATCAGCAGAAAGAACATGGAGCTTGCAGCTGGAGAGAATTTGATTCAAACCTCAACCCTGCTGAGCATCATGTGGTCTTCCTGAGCCCCAGGTTGTTCCATGATACCAGGTCAATACTGAGCTGCAGAGGTGTTGTAGGATAGTCCATATGGAGGAGCCCTTCTGTGCACCACCTGTTTGTGCCCAAGTACCAACTTAAAACTTCTTCCCATTCACAAGGAAGACTCCACTTCTAGCCATATCTCATGGGCAGGGTGATTTTACTCAGAATTTGTCTGGGGAGTAACAGGAGGAGCTTATACCGAACTCTCTACTGTACTTTATTCTCATGTTATCTCAAATCATCTTTCTCCTCTCTTGTTTCCTGTGAGGTATGGTTTGTATATCTTCTCAGCTCTTTAGTATAGCTTTCAATCTCCCCCCCTTTTAATGCAGATTTATTTAACTTGTTCTGAGCTCCCCCAAGTTTGCCTACCCACATCCTCCTGGTACCATATTCTAGTATCCTTAGAAGAAAAAAGAGGGATGCAAATATGTAAGTATTTATATGTCAGTAACAGATTTTCCTTTCCCAGAATAATTAGAAGAACAGTATACATGAAATATCAGAAACAATTATCAGGACCCTGATTGTCCCTCTTTGTTCTGTTATTCTGTGATCACAATATATATTTAGGAAATTGTTTCATTTAAGCAGTTCAAAGCAATTTGTAAATTTGCTTTATTATATAAAATAGTCACAGGAATAATTGTTCTAGGAATAAAAAAAAAACGTAGCAGAGCGGAGGAAGAATAAAACACTGGTTGGTCATCTGAGGAGGTTGATGCATTGGGGATATTATACTTCTAAACAAGAAGTAAAATTTGTATTAATTTTTCCAGATGTTTATTCTGCATGATGTTAAATAGGCAGATATTTGGCTTTCTGAATTTGCAGATCAGATCTTTGATTTAAATAGTTATTAAAATATTTTAATATTTTGAAGAAGCCAATTACCTGAAAAAAATAGTTTTTAAATTGATTATACAGCATCTACTTAATATTCTGTTTGTAAAAAAATTCAACAATTAATCTTTTATAAAAAATATGTTTTTATTGATTTTAGAGAAAGGAAGGGAGAGGGAAAGAAAGAAACATCAATGATTAGACAGAATCATCAATTGGCTATCTTCTGCATGCCCCTCACTGGGAAGCCCTCAACCTTGGCATTGCCCTGGAGAATTGAACCAGCAACCTTTCAGTGCACAGGAGGATGTCCAACCAAATGAACCATATCGACCAAGGCAGCAATACCAAATCTATTTTGAAAAAGTAATTATGACTGAGTTTTCTGTAAAAACTATGTGATGAAGGAGAACAAATTTCTTCAATATTTTTGATGTAACCTGATGGAGTGGTTCAAAATGCATGTGCTTGGTAAAGTGGATTTGAAAGAAAGAAAGAAAGAAAGAAAGAAAGAAAGAAAGAAAGAAAGAAAGAAAGAAAGAAAGAGAGAGAGGGAAAGGGAGGGAGGGAGGGAGGGAGAGGGAGGAAGAAAAGAAAAAAGTTTTTCAAGTCTTGTGCCTGTTTTATAAAGGTCCCTGATTAGCAACAAATTCTAGAATCTTACTTAATAAAAATAAGTCCTCTCTGATTCTATTTCGTTCTGGAATAGACTTTAAAATAATAAATATGCAGAGTGTGGTTTTTCTAATTTTATGAATCAGGGTCTTTCCCAAATGCTGGGAAAAGGTTGGTATTTTATTCAATGGACTAAGCCCCCAACTGTCATTCTATGGCAGTTCCTTTGCAGTGGCTGGTTTCATAAAATCCAGCTTTGGGAAACTAAATGTACCCAAAACTTGAAGAGGTGTAGTTTGAGGTTACTGTGTAAATAGACCCCCAGAGACTGTTGGGAGCTACTCACAAACACTGTCCTTAATTGTCTTTATTCCCCTTAACGCTCTACTCAACTCTCCAAGTGTTAAAACTACAGTTTTGCCAAAACCGTTTTGGCTCAGTGGATAGAGTTTTGGCCTGCATAATGAAAGGTCCCAGGTTTGATTCCAGTCAAGGGCATGTACCTTGGCTGTGGGCACATCCCCAGTGGTTGGGGGAGGGGAGGTGTGCAGGAGGCAGCTGAAAGATGTTTCCCTTTCATCGATGTTTCTGACTCTCTATCCCTCTCCCTTCCTCTTTGTAAAAAATCAATAAAATATATTTTAAAAAAAGAAAAAAAAAACTACACAGTTTTGCATCTTGTTTTAAATGTTTTATGTCACTGGAAAGGCCAGATGTAGAATATTAATTTAACCCATTAAATTAATTTTAGTTTTGTGAGGATAACTTGTAGTATGTAATTCCACATTAATTTTATATTAATTCAATAAAAAGCTCAAATGTCATACTGTCCCTTAAATTACTTATATACATTAATTTTATGTATTTTTAGTGCTTAAGATGTGCCAAAAACTGTTATAAGCTCTGTCTATGTATTAACTCAATTAACATCACACCAACAAAAAAGAGAGCATTAGGATGATATGCATTTTATAGATGTTAGAATTGAGACACACAGAGTTAAATACTTAGCAAATAAGTAGCAGGACTTACTCCAGGTGGTCTGCCTACAGGGACCCATACTCTTAATCACTACAAGATGCCACCTGATGTTTATTTGGTAATTAACTGGGGTTGTATAATGGTTATTTTGTAAATAACTGGGTTTGTATAGTGTTTAAAAATATTTTAAAGAAATGAAAATTAATAGATAAATCAGGTTCATTATGCTTCATGTTTAATTAGAATGAGCATTTCTCATGTATTAAATGCAGACTTTTCATTGAAGACAAAGATCTTTGACTTAACCTCAAGCCAGTAGAGTATCATCCACAAGCTTTTACAGATGGACAAAGTACAGCAAAGCAAAGACAGAGTATATCCCAGGCAGTGATGTAGACGACTCTGAGCATGAGCCTGGGTCTTGCCATGTCTCATAACTGGTGGAAATGTATAAAATCATTATGAGAGAGTTTGAGGTGAGCTGTGTTATTAATAATCACTTGAATTTCTTATTCTTGGAATGGTTTTTTTTATGTCAAAAATTACCAAAACAAATACCTGTGTGGTTTCTATTAGAAATTTAGATCTACTCCCAACTACTTTAGGCATAATTGAAGTAAACCTGAGCAAATCCATGTGCTTAGACTTTCTGGAGGTTGGTTTCATGATTCTAATATTTCAGTATAACATAACTTGCATTAAAACCAAATTTGGCTTTTAGCATGTCTAAAAGAAAATAATGTTTATGTAAAACACAAGCTTGAACCAGCTGAATTTTTAAACATATAAACCATGAGTTTATGAAGGCATTTATAGTTGGCAATGATTGTGTGTTACAGTGATCTGATGACTTTATGTTCTCATTTCTCAGCTGCCTTTCCTGTACTTGGTTAATGGATAAAACTAAAGGATAGAAGATTCTAGAGGATAATTGTTGGGTTGGGTCCCATTGGGTTGGAAGGAACTAGGATAGTATTTTAAATGAAAAAGGAAGAAATAAAATTAGCAAGTATAAAACACTTAAACTATGGTATGTTGTTACTTTTTTTTTTTTGATTTGAAGATTGTCACTCAGGATTAAAGGAGAAGTGTCTCCAGCCAGAATTTCTTGGCTCTCTTCAGAATGCAGAAGTGATCCTATATAATAAAAGGCTAATATGCAAATAGACCAAAAAGTGGAATGGCCAGTCACTATGACAAACACTGACCACCAGGGGGCAGACTCTCAATGCAGAAGCTTCCCCCTGGGAGTCAGTGCATTCCTACAGGAGTGCTGTTCAGCCATAAGCCAGGCTCATGGCTGGCAAGCACAGTGGCAGTGGTGGGAGTCTCTTCCATCTCCACAGCAGCACTGGAATGTTCAACTGACAGCTTAGGCCCGCTCCCTGTGTGGGAGCGGGCCTAAGCTGTCAGTCAGACATCCCCCAAGGGCTTCCAGACTGCAAGAGGTGCGAACAAATTTTGTGCACTGGGCCTCCAATTTATTATAAAATTGTCTTATATTAGATTTCTGTATCTTAGCAAGCTTCCAGGACAGTGCATAAGGAAGAAAGAGCATTAGGAAAAAGTACAGGTCAGAAGCCCAAGGAAATATAGAAACATCAGGAAATATACCTAAATTCAGAGGAAGTTGGGGTGAGGGTTGGGAGATTCAATACAGGCAATCAGTTAGAAACCAGATTATTTGTAGAAGCTGAAGAAACATAGAAAGCAAAGAGGAAAACAAAGCATTTATGGACAATAAAAGGCCTTTACAAAAAGCCAAGGATGATTTTCTTAGGGCTACAGAGGGAGCAGCAAGAGAGATTGGTGGGCATGGTGCGGGGTAAGCTGGGAAGTAAATGAGGATCCAGAGAGGACACTGGGCTGAGGGGCAGCCCCTGAGACAGGCAGAGCCTGACAAAATAGTGGCACTATATACGTAATGCTATATATATGTATATATACACACACACACAATATAATATAATTGTATTATTGTATTATGTTTCATTACATATTATACAGTTGCTAACATAAGAAACATTCAAACCCGCAAAGAATTTTTGTGAATTTATTTGAGCCAGAATGTTGACAATTGCCAGAAAGCATAATCTCAAGGTATTGAAACAATGCTCCAAAGAATGGTGGTTTTTTGCCTTGTTTTATACATTACAATCAAAAGAGGAGACATAAATGGGTTTCATTAAGTCCATTGGTGGTAGATTAGGGAGGCAGGAGAAAGCAAAGGGGAGGAAACCTCTGGATTGAATAAAAAGTAAAATCATAGATACATCTTTTTCCTTAGGTAGCTGCAGGATAGTTGACAGTCAATAATTAACAGATAACAATAACAGTGAGGGAATCTGTGGTCTGCACCCTGGCACCCATTTGTTGTGAGCTGAGGGGTCTGGGAAAAGGGAAGTTAGGTGTTACCCTGATGTAAGTATTTCTCTTTTTCATGTCCAGCATGGCTAGATAGCAGCTTGATTCCTGAGTAGGGGCAGCTGGGGACTGAGAAAATGAAAGAAAGAGACTAACATAAAGATAGAAAAAGCTGGGGCTGGGTGGGACAGCTGTCCTCTGAAGGAGAGACAGTGACTCAGAACCAATACAGCAAAATTTTATACAGCAAAATTTCCAGGAAGTTTTACTAAAGCCCAAGACAAAGGAGATTATGTGGATTCTTGTGGCTTCTTTGTAATCGTCACTTCTAGGTGGGCCCAGATAATTTTGTTTGTTCCTGGTGCTTGCCTGTTTTAGATAATGAAACCCACCTTCTGGCACCTGAGCTGAAGGTCAGGTTGACAACACATCTGCCTCTGGCAAAGTATGTTTCCAGGGCATGGCTCTGCTGAGCACCCCTGGATCCAGATGACAATCAGCTCAGGGGCCTTTCCCAGGCGCTCTGAGACATTTCACAGTTATGTTATCTTAGATGCAAAAAGACAATAGACTCAGTAAAGATTGAAGTTGATCTTAGGGAAGATACTGGTGTCTAGTACGTGACTACCCACTATCACTGCTTTTTAATTAAGAAGTTTTCATTTCAGCTCTGGCTGGTTTGGCTCAGTGGATAGAGCATGGCCTGCAGACTGAAGAGTCCTGGGTTTTATTTCTGTCAAGGGTACATGCCCAGGTTTTAGGCTCAATCTCCACTAGGAGGCAGCTGATCAATGATTCTCTCTCATCATTGATATTCCTGTCTCTCTCTCTCCCTCTCTGAAACTAATAAAAATATATTTTAAAAAAAAAAGAAAAGGAAGTTTTCATTTCAGACCATCCTTTGTGGTTACTTGAGGTCTCCGAGTTTGCAAGGCCATTATGCAGGCCTCCCCTGAGTTAGCCAGGTTTGCATGTGGTCCCTTTTAGTCCATACGGTATATACATTTAATATATAGGGGTGAGCAAAAGTAGATTGAATTACCAGCCATCAATACCTAAAATATAAATCATGAATAAATATATGAAATAATAATAAGAAGAAAAATACAAATAATACAAATAAATAATACAGAAAGAAAGAAAAAGAGAAAGAAAGAAAGAAAGAAAGAAAAAGAGAAAGAAAGAAAAGAATAAACTGTTTCATGTACTCACAACTATAAAGCTACTTTTGCCTACTCCTATATATAATATATAGTGAGGAAAGTAGATATATATTATCATTTCTAACATATTACTTATATATAAAATTATGCTATACTGTATAAAAATATATATAAACATATCTTGCAATGTAGCAGTGTGCTGATAATTTACAACAAAACACCTCCAGAAACAAAGTCATCAGGATCAGAGCAAGAGACACTGCAATGTGGTGAAAAGGGTACTGGGGTGGAGTTGTTAATCCAAATTGCAGCCGACTGTGTTCCAGGCATATGACCTTGGGCAAGTTTCTCCTTTTGGGGGTATTAACTTTCTCAACTGAATGGGCTCTCATGTCCTTTCTGGTTCAAAGGAGGAATAGGTCTCAGGGTACTCAGAGGGGTACAAGAAGTAAAGAGGCCCTGTTCCTGCCTGGTACTCAATTTTCCTACCAGGGACCTACAGTTTGTACATATATAAAAATGCCTACATTTCAATGCAATATTTCTAAATTCTCTTTAATTGTTGACTAATCGAGAGTATACATGAGGAGGTCTCACATTTCCTTCTCTGGTCTTTATTCTGCAGAACACAGCTGCCATTGATTACTTTCCTGAAGCCAAACCTTGTTCTTCCAGCTTCACCTGTTTCTTCCTTATGAAGAACCTCCAGTCATCTTCTGAGGCATCACTTTGAGTAAGGAAGAGTTATAGGGGAGTGTGGAAAGTAGTAAGAAACACAATCTGATTGTGGTTCTGCCTATATCACCAAAATGACCAGGAGGTAGCCTTCACCACATTGGAGTTCCTTTTGGTTAATCTGAATGATTGTTGAACAAGGATGGCCCAGGATGTCAGATCAACAATGTCATCACTGATGAGGTAAGTACCAAGATCTGCCCATATGTGTCTGTTATGGGCTGACTTGTGTCTCCCACAAATTCATATGTTGAAACCATAACCTTGAGTACCTTAGCACGAACTATATTTGAAGACAGACCCTTAAAGATGTAATGAAGATTAAATTAGGTTATATATATAACCCAATATGACTGGTGTTCTTACAAAAAGAGAAAGTTAGAACACACACAGACCTAGAGGCAGCCACCTGAGAACACAGAAGGAAGGCAACCATCTGCAAGCCAAGGAGAGAGGCCTCAGAAGTCATTCAAGCTGTCGATACTCTGATCTTGGACTTCTGGCTTCCAGAACTGTGAGAACATAAATGTCTGTTATCTAAACTACCCAGCCTTCAGCTATTTGTTACGGCAGCCCTAGCAAACTCACATAATATGTAAAGTAATTCCCACCAGTAATCAGTAATCAATCATTTTACGTATCTCTGTATCACCCCTAGCAGTTAGTTATACCTTTAATAGCTATTTCTTATAACAATATTTTTATTTCTAGCCTAATGCCTTTAGGGAAGAAATGTAAAAATATTGACATTTAACAGGATTATATTTTAATTGCATCATGATTTAGGAGTCATGTTTCCTCTGAATCTTGGAACAGTTGATGGAAAAAAAGGACATAAATGAATTTGATGTTCCTGTCATTTGTATTGGTGGAATATCACCTTGCTGATGTGTTATTGTTTAAAACATCTGGGCAGACTAATTTATTTTTTGTTTTCTGAAGAGCTTATGGATTAAAAACAGACATAGCATGGAGGGTCTCACATCCAGGCTTTGTCCCACTAGTAGGGAGCACAGCATGGAGTCAGGAGAATGCAATTTAACAAGGGACCCTCCTCGTGGCCTGGACAGGTTCCCAAGAGCAATCAAACCAGGAGAACTGAACAGTCTTTCAGCAGCAGTTAGCCAGACCAAAGATGCGAGGGGCGAGCTGTTCCAGTCCATTTACTGTTCACTTAGCACCTTTCTACACATTTTAAAGTCACGTGAGATGCTGTGGCCAGGACTCAGGGACAAGGACTGGGTCCAATTTACTTGTTTGTCTTCTCTCCACTCAGAAGCATGAGAGAAACTTGCCTATGGTCAGTGCCCATGTGTCTCTTGAATTGAATCAAATATAAAAGTGGAAAATATCCCACTTATTGATGGGTAGGTGTATGTGTATAACTGCATGAATATGAGTATTCTAGGTATAATTTTAAAAACTTCCTGTATGTAATTTTTAAGCATACATTTTCTTCTTAATGAAACAAGCACTGTTATTATTATTTTGATGGGGGTAAAAATGAAAGAAGCAAAGACATCTTCCAGAGCTCAGTCACGTGGTGCAGGGAAATCAGAATTCAGGCCTGGTTGTCCTGAGTCCCTTACTGCAAGAGCTCACCAGTGACCCCTCCCTTCCAGAGAAGCTAAACAATGATACATTTCCAACTAGCTTCATTGATTGGAGAATTAGGGCTACATCATTGCCCTAGAATATAAATGAATGTTCTTTCACCAAAGGACAGCATAAACAGATGCTTTTCTTCCCTAGTTTAACCATGATATGCTTTTGTGTAGTGGTGGTTGTTTTCCAAAGAGAATCTATAGTTCTATTTCAAAGGGACTTTCATTCCTTTAGGGGCAGGGGATTAATATTTACTATGTGGTACTATTTGTCATGAGCCCATCAGATGTTATCTCATTTAATTCTCAAAGTAAGCCTTTGAAGTAGGAACTGGTAGCCCTAATTTAAAGATGAGGAAACAGACACTCAGGAGAATGACAAAGCTTTCCCAAGATCACCGAGGGAATAAGAACAGAGACACATTTCAACCTGACCAGTAATCCTGCACAGGCCTTCTTCCTGTTTCAGTCCCTGCTTCCCAAATTCCCCAAGGCTGCTTGTTAGACTCTAAGCAAATTCCATAAACATTAAATTACTTCGCTCTCTGTTTACTAACACATCATGAAAAGCTGGCTAGGGAGATTCTCATCAAATTTGTACAAAACGTATGGGATGGTGTGGCTCTAAAAAGTAAGCTGTATATCCCATATGAACTTCACTTTGGGGAAGACTGAGGAGCATCGTAGGAAGAGTGCCTTAGGACAGTGGAGAAACAGTTTTTTTCAAGGACAAATAAAGGTGAAATCCAACAAAAAGCTTTTGATGGTTGTCTAGAGAAGGGATGCTTAATCAAGGGTAAATAAGAAGGATGCTATGTTAATTGGCTAGGGTTGCCATAATGAAATACCACAGGCTGGCTGGCTTAAAGAACAGAACTTTATTTTCTCACAGTTCTGGAAGTCCAAGATCAAAGTGTTGGCAAGGTGGCTTGTAGGTAGCCACCTTTTCTCTGAGTTCTCATATGGTCTTTCCTCCGTGTGTACATAATTGTGTCCTAATCACTTCTTCCTTTTTAAAAAATATATTTTTTATTGATTTTAAAGAGGAAGGGAGAGGAAGGAGAGATAGAAACAGCAAGGATGAGAGAGAATCATTGATTGGCTGCCTCCTGCACTCCCCACACTGGGGACCAAGGCCCCAACCCAGGCATGTCTCCTGACCAGGAATCTAACCATGACCTCCTGGTTTAGAAGTTGACACTCAACCACTAAGCCACACAAGCTGGGCCTAATCACTTCTTCTTATAAGGATACCTGTCATATTGGATTAAGGCCCACCCATAGGATTCATTTATTATTTCTTTAAAGGCGCTATTTCAAATACAGTAACTTTCTGAGATGCTAGGAGTTAGGGCTTCAAGAAATGGATTTTGGGGATTGGGGTGGGGGACTATTCAGCCCATAACAAATACATAGAAAAACATCTGAGGGCCTAGAAAAGGAGGCAGTCAAGATATCCTTCAGAGTGCCTGAAATGAGGCTTTGGGATATACCTATGGAATGGCATGTCAGAGGGAGCCGGTGTTTTGCCAGAAAGGGACACCAAAGCCCAGCATGAGGAGCATTTGGTTGCCAATTGGGAAGGATATACTTCCCAAATGTATGACATCCCACGGACAAAAATCACAAACAATGGTTTTAGTCATGATCCCTACATTATGCCGAGAAGTCTAATGTCAGTTCAATGTGTGAAGTTTGTCAGTTCCCCAGACTAAACAGGGAAGGTGGTGTAAAGGATATGTTATTTGAGGGAAAGGTCCCATGGGAGCCTCAGAGTCTCCACAGTCTTCATCACCGAAACAACATATAGGGCTCAGACACTTAAAAATACATCTTCAGAATTTACATCAGTGATTCCAATGTGGAGTGATGACAGGGAAACAACATAGACACCACAGATATTGATGATTTCTTTCAACTACATTTTTACTCTCACATCCCAAAAATTCCTTACAAGTATCTGTCTCACCAGGAGTACATCACAAAGCCAACATCCCAATTGCAGGTGTTCATTACTGGTTGATACGTTTCAGAAACTAACAAAGGGATCTGGAGTTAGAAGCAGCAATGTATTAGGTAAATTTTATTACAAACTTGGGGAAAAATTGAGGTTCTATGTTAGTGCTGTCCAACAGAAACATAATGAGGGCTATATATATATGTGTGTGTGTGTGTGTGTGTGTGTGTGTATAATTTTAAATTTTCCAGTAGCCACAACTTAAAAAGAAACAGGTAAAATTAATTTCAATATTATTTTATTTAATCCAACATATTCAAAATATTATCTCTTCAACATATAATGAATATAAAAGTTATTCATGAGGTATTTTATGTCCCCCCCCCCTTTTATTTTGTTTTTTACTAAATGTTTAAAATCCTGTGTATGTTATTTTACTTACAGTACATTTAAAATTTCATTGGAAATACTTGATCCTCATTTGGGTTTTATAAAATTTATAGTTAGAAAAGTAGATTCATAGATCCACATTGTATCAAACCTAACTCCTAAGTTTCAATAATTTAATCAAGTGTGTTTTTAATTTTAAAATTAGTTGAAATTAAATTTTAAAAATGTAGCTCCTCAGTCACACAAGACATATTTTAAGAATAGGTTAGCCAGATGTATCTGATGGCCATGGTATTTGACAATACAGTTGTGAATATAATTATAAAATACAATTTAAAAAGTGACTACAATTTTTAAAATTATTTTCAACAGTATTTTTTTCTTGTTTTTATTATGTTTTCATAATGGTTAATAATTTTTATTTGACCCAAGCAAGTAATAAGTAAGAAGGCAGAGTGCATAGTAAAACCACACAGGGGGACAAGATGACAGTCCTGCCTTTGTCCTCACCCATTGGGTGACCTTGAGTGAGTCACCTCCCCTCTCATACCCTCAACTTCCTCATCTGTCAACAGAGGGAGTTGGTCTAAAATCTCTTCCAGCTGTGATATTTTATAATCTAAATTCACTGAGGAACTGATGTTGGCTTGTGTGAGAGTCAATTATATTATGAGAAAAATATTTTGTTTTTATTAGAGAAAATCTGTTTTCCTTTTATTTCATTATAGTCATAGCACATAAGATCATATTAATGTATTAAACTAACACTTGTCAAAAGTATCAATAGTTAAGAAACTGAAGAACAAATCACCTGGAAACTTTCACATCCTCTGAGTCAGGAAGGGACCAACCAAGAGAGAGGTGTTACCTTCTAGGGAACCAAATTGAGTCCTAGCCCCTCCTGTGCCCTTTTTCTGAGTGCCAATAATAAGCTCTCCCTTTGGCCTGTCCTGAATCTTATGAAGCTTTGAGATTTATTGTTCATATGATGATGAGCAGTACTTTCCAATCTAACTCTTTACTTAGCTGATCACAACATAAATATACTAAAGGTATTAACTACATTTCCCCCCTTTTTATGGTCTTGAGCATTATTTAAAATTTTTAAAGAGATGGAGATTATCTTTTTAATATATATATATATATATATATATAAAATTCAATTTCAGAGAGAAAGGAAAAAGAAGAAAGCTATAGAAACATCAATAATAATGACAGAGAATCATTGATCAGCTGCCTCCTGCCTGCCCCCTACTGGGGACTGAGCCTGCAATCCAGACTTGTGCTCTTGACTGGAATTGAACCTGGGATCCTTCATGGATTTAACTCTATCCATTGAGCCAAACTAATTAGGGCTTTAGTATTATTTAATTCGTTAACATTTTTAAATCCCATATTTTCTGCATAAAGTAACAATATTTTACATATTTATTTAAAATTTGTGACTACTTCTAGCACTTGAAAGCTTTTATTAATAAGTAAAATCAAACCATCTCATGCTTTTCTTCAGAATTATTACTCAACAACACTTTATGGATTTCTACTTGCTATGTTTTTTCTAAAATATGGAAAGAATTCTTATAATCAGGGAAATATTCTTTTGATTTTTTGTTGACTTTATTTTGAGTATATTCTCAATTTTATGGATCATTTTCATGTTAGTTTGAAAATTAGTATTTATCATAAAATAACTGTTTTTTTGGTTTCAAACTGCCCTTTTGTTTTTTTCATATTATTCATTTAATTTATTTTTATTGCAATCTTAATCATACTCTAATATCGAGGCTAATTGTTGATCTTAAATTATATTTGGTTCTTCAACTATGATATTTATGTGCAGCTCTAGAAAATATATAGACTATTTTCTAAGGGTCTATTACATTTTCCTTACTTTGAATGTTAATTAACTTTATAGTTTTTATTAGTTCTAAAATAAATGGTACCCACATTTAGGGTATTTTCAGCCAAGACTTTTCATCCTCTTTATTTGACTTCAGTTAAATGACCTAATCTCCATTGACATTTTGCAAATTGAAAATTGAGTTCCCCTTTACAACTGCCTAGAGCCACCATGTTTATAGAGTCTCAGAGTTCTACTTTGGTGTGATTATGTGCTGCTTCTTTGCATTCATCATTCAGTTAGTGACCATCTCCTAAAAACTAAATGTTTGTATCTCCCCCAAATTCATATGTTGATGCCCCAATCCCCAATACGATGGTATTTGGAGGCAGGGCTTTTAGGGAAGTAATTAGATCATGAGGATGGAGCCCTCATAAGTGGGATTAGTGCCACTTAGAAGAGTTAGTAGAGAGATAATCTCTAAGCCATGTGAAAATACAGCAAGATGGTTGTCTATATTCCAGAAAGAGGGCACTCACCAGAACCCAACCACACTGGCACTCTGATCTTGGACTTTCAGCCTTCAGAGAAATGAATGTTGGTTAAGTCACCCTATCTATGAGATCTTTTTATAGCAGCCAGAACTAACTAAGGCACCAACCTTGGTGCCATGAGCTAAATTGTGTTTATGCCCTAACTTTATATTTTTAAGCCCTAACCCCACAGTAATGCAGAATTTGACAATATTTTAAGATAGGGCTCTTAAGAAGTAATTAGATTAAATGAAATCATTAGATAAACTTTAATCTAATGTGATAGGTGTCTTACAGAAGAGGAAATTAGGACACAAACACATACAGAGAGATGCCTATGTGAAGTTAAAGGGAGAAGATGGCCATCTATGAGCCAAGGAGGAAGACCTTCAGAAGAAACCAACTCTACTTCTACCCACTAGATGCCAATAACATACCCATATCTGAGTCATAAAAAAAATGTCTCCAAACATTGTCTAATATCTTTTGATGGGCAAATTCACCCCCAGTGAGAACATATTGAGGCTCTAAACCATGCCTTTTCAGATTCCAGTCATCCGTTTGGGTTTCTTAAAGGTGACCACAGTGAGGAAAGCCAGGATAGTTCATTTAGTATATGCAATGTGCTAGTTTATAAATTTCATTTGATTCATGGGTGAATACCAAGACTTCTAATTATCTGTGATGTAGGAGACTGATGGGCAGGCGTTGATCTATGTGAACCCTCAGAAACTATATGCAACATTGAGTACATATGCAAAATACATGTTCCTCCTCACCCCATCCCACCCCAGAAGAGAATTGACAATTTCATCAGATTCACTTAGGATTTCAATGCCCAAACACAATCTAGGACCTCTGCTTTGGTGAATCAAACAAGCTAGGAGAGTCTCAGAAGGAAAAGATAAAGGCAGGACTTAGTAGAGGTGAAGTGCCAAAGTCATAATGAGATTTTGCTTGTTAAAAAAAAAATAGACTTCATAGGTTTTAAAAATTATTTTGATGGTGAGTGGCTGTGCAAAACAAATTACTGATTAAATAACACCTCATGTGCAAGTTCTTACTTTCATCTTTGTACACAACTATTGTCTCTTTTTTTAGAAGTGGGATACAATAATACAGTTTAATCAATATTTTGTGTAAGACACTGTGCAAGGTATTAAAGAGTGTCTCTATTGTCACACAGCTTCTCCCCATTTCCCCTCCCAGAAAAGATAGTGATCAGTTTATTTGCCTGTTTGTTCTCATATTCATTCCCCACCTTTCCACTGTTCTTCTCGGTAAGGAGCTGCATTTCTTAGGTTCCCTTGAACTGTTTTCATGGTAGATTTGGCTAATTGAAGGCATTGAAGACCTGGTCAAGAGGAGAACTGGGTGTAATTGAAAGGCAATTCTGGCTGTAGCTACACCACCTTTATTGATACCCTCCCCACACCTCACCCCATGATTCCAGATTCTGTCAGCCCCACCATGCTTCTCTGTCTAGGTGGCTCTGGATTCTGGACTCTGGGTTCCAACAATACCACCGTTACTTTTTCTTCAGTTGTCTCGCCAGCCCCAAGAGTGGGAAGGATTTTCTGCTATTGCTAATGCCTGACTTGCCTCATTGAACCTATTTGTTTTGTCTGTTCTCCCATAACCTACTTAATAAATCCCCTCTATTAAGTTCTCTTTATTGGAAATAACCTATGGTGGTTTGGTTTTCTTAATAGATTCTGAATTATACAATAGGATAGAATAAGTACACAAGCAATTTTAACAAAAGGCAGGAGACACCATGAAAGACAGGGTGTTTAGGGTTTTTAAAAGGAGGAGTGGGTATATTTAGATATGGTGAGGAGCTGCTTGGAAAGGCTTCAGGACAGAGCCGGTTTTTGAACTGTCCTGACAGTAGAACTAGGAGAGGAAGAGGATAGAAAACACAATTCAATACTGAGGGACAAAATAAGAACAGATATGCAAACAGAAAACCAAAATTATTTTGTGGAGAGAGTTAGAAGTAATATAGGCTGACGAGAGTAAAAGAAATATGTAATGGGACTGTGTTGAGGAGAATCTAAATGCCAGAGAATATACTTTGTAAGTTCAGTAAGCTCTGAATTTTGAATAAAAGATGGAATATTTGGGCTTATATCAACATTTTGTAGTCAACTTCTTTTTGTCTCATTATTTCAATGACTATATACTGGTGTTTAGCTCCTGGAGTACACAGGGGGATGAGGAGGGGCCAGATAAAAATCCCTTACAGAGCTTGTATTTTAGTGAATTTGTTTAATATCTGTGAGTAAGTTTGATCATCTATAGCTTTGATTTAAGTATAGGTTAGGAATGGCAGGAGGTAATTTGGGAGAAGGGATGCTAGCTGGATGAGAGCTGAGGAGGGGAGGATGGCACAATGGCACAGCATTTACCCTAGATGTGTTCCTCTTTTGGAAACCCACTCTGAAATAATTACTAGTCCAAACTAGCCCACTTTGTTTTAAATTACAGATGTTGCTTCCTGTAATAATCGAGACTCTTGTGGAAGAAAGGTTCTGGCAGGAGTCAGATCAAAGATAAGACAGAAATAAAACAAAAAGTTCTATCAAAGGAAATGCAGCTTTCTTTAATCAAAAATGTTGGTTGCAATTTTTGTCTGGATAGCAAGTTCCTCTTCTTTCTCTAAGGTGGTAATAACAATGCCTACTTCAGCCAAAAATAAAAAATAGGCAAGGTTTCTCCTAATACCCCAACTTCCGATTTTTGTGAATTTGCTTGCAGGTTGGTATCTCTACTTCGTTACTGTCCCTCTTCTGCTCAGTGTCCCCAAGATTGAATTTATCTCAGAAAAAAAATCAAATCTTCCTAAATGTCCTGAAATGAAATGTTTTGCATCTAGACTAAACCATGAGCATTTTTTAAAAAGACTCCTGCAATAGCCTTCTCGTAGACTTTCCATATCTAATTAACTTCAGTCCTCTCCTGGTTTTTCCCTACTGTGTGATCTTTTAAAAAAAATTACATCATAGAATCTATCTATATAATTATATCATATCCTACTTCCCCTTAATTCCCTTCTATTTCTTCCTGCAGTCCCTTCCTATGCTTCCAGCATCATCCTGCACTCTCTCCATCTCTTTCTTTCAAATCTGTCCTCTGATTAACTAGAATTTTAGCTTCACTGCAGTTCTCCCCTCAGAGGAGTCCTTAGGGGCTCCTGCTTTCCCCCACCCTTTAGTATTTTAGATTTCCTAGCCCATTGCACTTTGCCATAGCTCCCGTATGTCTCCATCATTGCATATATCACTCTAATAGTTAATCAGTGACTGTAGGCCATTTCCCTACAGCTCCACAACAGCTATGATTTCATTTGTTTGATTCAGCTCTCTATTTTGAATAAATCGGTTTGACGGCCCATGTTAAGTTCTTGTGTAACACATGCTTATTAATTAAAACATTGGACTTTGTTTTTGGAATGGGGTTTGTGGACTTCCTCCCCAGCTTGTATACTTCACATGGTAGGAGGGCTCCTACCAGGTGATAAAACAAGTTCAGGGAATAAAGGTGAGAATCTTGAACTATCAGTTGAGAATTTTCTCTCTCTGAGCATCTATCTAAGCTGATTTGGGATTCCAAAGTTTCAGGGAAGATTGTACAAATAATGAACACTGTTCTGAATAAGGAATATGTTTTACATTCCAAATTGAAAAATTTCCTTTAAACCAGACATTAATGGATTTTTCAATTGGCTGCCTATAGGCCAAATGAAAGATCTGGTTTGATTAGCAAGCCAGTAATCTCAGCAGGCGGTGGGCAGTAAGACTTTTCTGCTGTGTTATTGTGATCTAAACTAGTACAGGTGCTCTGTAAAGACTTTCTGTGTCTGAGAATTCCTTCCACTTCCCCAAAGCACCTGGAAGTTACCACCACAGGCCACATAACAACAGTGAGTAGTGTCCTTATAACTCAATATTCTCATGTCCTGCTTTCTCAAGGGAGGCCTAAATTTTACTTCAACTCACAAAAATAGCATTTCTGATGTTTTAATAAATCAAGAGTAAAATAAGGTAATAGTAATAATAGTCTCCTTCTTTGAATCACATAGCATTGAGGTACTAGAATCAGAACAACATATTACAGGATAGGAATCACTCCTATAACATGTAAACTGTATCTAAAACATAATATTTATAATTTCTCAGGGATAGGCCTGGCCAATTAACCATGGTGCTCAAAATTTTATTTAAGAATCTCCTTCCTTCACATATCCTAAGGTGCTATGCTCACAGAGGGACTTTATACTCCGAAAGGCACACATAAATAAAGACATTATGCTGAGTTGTGAAATCTTACACAGAGGAAATTTACAGGTTGAATGTGGTCAGAGGTAGAGTTTGGTATTACAACCCCAGGAATCTCTTTGGTTTTGATGCCAGACGGCACTCCCCATTGCCTCCAAGGAAATCAGCTTTGGGAAAATCTAACAAGGAGGCCAGTGTGGCATCTCACTGTGGCTTTTAGAAGGATCCTCTTAAGTGGCATTTATAAAAGTATCATTCATTTAAAGGTAACATCCTCAAGTGAATACATCTGCAACAGAGGCATACAGTGATTAACAGTGAATGAAAACCTTGGACATTGGTCAACCATATTGGAGTTTGAACTGATTAGAATAGTCCCAGCTGATCAAAATCAAACTGTGTTATTTGTGACTTTCTATGGTTTTCCACAGTGGGAAGTTCACATTAAAAATACTTTAGAGATTGAATTTCATAGCCATTATTGTTTTAATTATGGGTCCACTGCCTCTCCATTAAGTATTTTTGGAATTCACATCAAAGGAATATAAAAATGGCCCATTGAAAATATTTTGACTATGAAGTGGATAGCTGCAAATAGTAAGACTTTGTAAGTTTATTCTATTCTTTTATTTTGTTATTTCTTTTATTTCATAAGTTGACTAAAATATTCAACCAAAAATATTGAGATGTACTTAAATTAGATCTTTTACTGTTCCCATTTCCAAAATATTTTAAATATCCGGGCTTTTTTACTTCCAATAGCTTGACATTTTTAAGATACTTTATTAGAATTTTAATGCTAATAAAACTTACTCTAAAGACATAATGAAATCAACTCTAAAGATAAGATTTGATCTCATCACAGAAATATTAACATTAGAGTGAAAGCAAAAAAATAAAAAAGAATAAATCCAATTGCATTACTGTTTTCACTCTTTATATGAGTTAATATGCATGTTTTAAAGAATGAGGTAGTACATAACACAATGTCTGGCAAGCTTAAAATATAACTACTGTGATAAAAATATGACTACTGTGATGATTATTATTCAGCTTTATGATTCATTTTATACTATTAGTTTATAATACTGGTTTAAATGCTGGTTTTAGTGTTATGGGTATAATATCCTAAATTTAACTGAGGATTTCTTCTAACTTGTATAATTTGCTCAGCTTATGACATGACTTCAAAATAAAAGAGCAAAATGATATTCTGATTTTAATATTGCCAGATCTAAAATTTTGTTTTAAAAATTTTTATGCAATTTCATGAAATTCTCCTCAAACATAGAGAAGCACTTTATGAATTTATTGAGCATCAGCACAAACTAAGTAGTAATGAGCTCATTTTCATAGAATGAAGCTTAATACACTTCCAGCTGTTGAAAACCTGCACAGCAGGATACTGGCTGCAACACAGAGCTCTCATCTGCTAGTAAAAAAAAAAATCAATTTAAACTTGTCACAAAAGACTCTATGTCTTGAGGAAACTATTTTCTACTGAAATCTATGTGTGTGATTTAATGTAAAGCTAAAGCTTGACTAACCTTTCTTTCAATACATTTGTACCCATTTATCTTAAGAAAATTAAGGTTCAGAACAATTTGCCAACAGTTTATTCTGGTTAGGATATAGACTCTCCAGAAGGAAGCCAAATTTCAGACATGGAAAATTGGAGTAAATTATCTCAAATTCTGCACAAAGCAGTGAGGAGAGAGATGGGGCTGCTATCCCCAAAAGATAGATAATAACTAGGAAACCTGAGGCAGGGAAAAGAAGGTGCTATGGCTATCTATTAAAGAAAATTCAATCATTTATTCAATAATATGAGGCATATCCTTATAATTACGGTAGACTTGACAACCAGCATACAGCTCTCATTCATTCATTTACTCACCCAGTTATTGAGCAACCACTAGTACAAGTACCGTCTCATGTCTTGCTTTTACCCTACAATGTGTTTTCATCTTAGCTTTATCCACTGTTGGTGATAATTGCTCACATTTGAGGTCATCTTTGATTCTTCTTTTTCCTCCACTCTCCATATCTAACACATCATCAAATCCTGCCATTAGACCTTCTTATAGCATTCACCACTACACCCTTGCCCAACCCACTATCATGACTTATCTGGAATACCATAGCCCTCTCTCCCTATTCAACCCTTCCTATAGATAACTGTGTACATAGTAGCAACAGCTATGCTTCTAAAGACTTAAATATGAACATCTCAATCAATCGCTCAAAACCTTCCAATGGCTTCCTCAAATACATGGGAGTACAATTCAACATCCTGATAGAGGCTTATATGGCCCTTCACACTTTGGTCCTGGCTATTCAATCGCCCTCACTACATCTCTTGCCACTCTCCTCTTTATTTTCAATGGTCCAGTCACACTGAATTCCTTGGCATTTCTCCAATATGTCAAGCATGTTTCTGCCCCAAGGCATTTGTATGCCCTGTTCTTTCTACCTGTAATGTTCTTTCTCCATATCCCCTCATGCACATAGACTCATTCTCTGCTCTCTCAGCTAAACTATTGACTTAGCTGATATCCTTTTGTAATATGTTTGCCCTTCTCTTTGTTGCCCATTCACCATCTGGTTCATCCTCTATCTATTGCCACCAGTGATCTGTCTAAAGCACAGATTCAATGTGACTTCTCCTCTGCTATAAATTCTTTCAGTGGTACCACCATCTCTAAAGGAATTACATTCCTACAGCCTTAACAATCTGAACCTAACACTTTTTTTGCCTTCTCTACCCCTCAACCTTCTCTTTAAAATCTAGCTACACCAACCTATTTTTTTAAACATATTTTATTGATTTTTCACAGAGAGGAAGGGAGAGGGATAGAAAGTCAGAAACATCGATGAGAGAAAGACATCGATCAGCCACCTCCTGCACACCCCACAGTGGAGATGTGCCCACAACCAGGATACATGCCCCCGACCAGAATCGAACCCGGGACCTTTCAGCTCTATCCACTGAGCCAAACCGGTCTCGGCTACACCAACCTATTTTTCTTCTTACCTGCCATACACTCCTCTTTTCTTTGATTCATACTGTGCATCCTATCTGCCACCTCTAACTTGTGTCCTGTGGAAGTTCCACTCTAGGAATTGATAGTAAGTGAGTGGGAATAGCATTCAAGGAAGAACAAAGACTTAACATTCTTTGGTTTTAATGTTAATGTGTAATATATTAAATTTAGCTTAGGATTTCGTTAGCAAATTATACAGGTTAAAGGAGAAGACAAATTGTTGAAGGAGGAGACATTAGATGAGTAAGAGGGAGGAAGAAGGGTCTTCTAGATAGGATGACACTTGACAAAGCAGGGAAGTAGAAGTGTAGTTCCTGAAGGTACCATTCCTTGAGATTTGCTGGGGCTTTGGAGAATGCACAATACAGAGACGTGAAATCACAATAGGGAAGTGGTATGGATGAAGTGCAATTACAGAAGCCAGGCAAATTCATGGGACAGGAGCTTGAACTGATCAGGGTTTCACAGAATATTATAAGAACAAAATGAAATGCTGTCTATAAAATCTAGCACAGTATTGGGCACATAAAAATTCCTCAATTTGTAAGAGTTATAATTAGCAATAAAAATTTATGATCAAGATAACCATTAAAGCAAAGTTCTTCAATGGGAGTGGGTGGAAATCTCTGTCCCAAGACAAACACCTCCAATCCCAAACCCAAGGCATTTTTATGGGTTTCATGGAATCACTTCTAATGTCTTTTTTTTTTCAAATAGAATAACTTAGTTTAAATAAACTAATACACTTTTAAGGATAGTGTTATGGGTTTACTTCTTTCTGAGATAGTTTTAGGTTTGCAAACATATCACATAAGAGATTATATTGAACACTATTTATAATTTGCTTGAAATAAATTCACACCCCAAAGAGCGAGTTTATCTACACCATGTGCTCTTTCACTGCAAACCAAAATAAATCAGTCCAACTTTACATCTTGTGACAGCAGAGTAACTACATATATTTAACTCTCGACTACTGCATTGTAAATGTCTTCAAGATTTAAATGCAAGAAGTGGCAATATTCCTTGTTCAGTAAAACTTTAACTATAAAAAGCTCAAGTCCTGACAAATGGTATGTCTTAATGGATTGGAGGACATTTTCTGTGAACCATGTGGTCGTGTGCAGGAAGTATAATACAAGTGCTGGCGATGTGTCTGGAATGTCTCCATTATTTTAGACTCTCACTACAGCCTTCAGATTTGAGAGACTTGTAAATCCCCAATATGTGACTTTCATTTTGCTAAAGAAGCTGACTTCACACTTCTCTTGATCAGGGTTCCACAAAATATTATAAGAATGAAATGAAATGCTGTCTATAAAATCTAGCACAGTATTGGGCACATAAAAATTCCTCAATTTGTAAGAGTTATAATTGGCAATAAAGATTTATGATCAAGATAACCATGAAAGCAAAGTTCTTCAATCGGATTGATTTTTGCATTACAAAGAGTGACCTAAGGAAGAGTCAAATTAGAATGTTTTGAAATGTTTAGTAGGTGCCTGGTTCTTGAGAGCTGCAAAAATAAAACTTGCCCTGCTTACGTGAATATTGGAGCTTTGAATTTCAGTTATGATGTTGTCAGCTAAAAAGTCTAAGATTATAAATGCAGTGATAGATCAAGTCATTAAAAGTTTGTTTTTGGAGGGGGCCGGGCAGTTCTTTTGTGAAACTTTTTGAAATATGTAGGCTCTCAGTCCCTCCTAACCTAGTTTATACGTGTTGGAGTGTTAGTCACCCATACAGCATCTTTCCCTTTCTGACTCAACCTTTATGGAAACTATCTGCAGCAGGACTGGCTATGTAGTTTTCAGGGACCAGTATAGTTCAAAAATACAGGTCCTCTTGGTCCCAAGTAAGCAATTTTAAAAGAGGAGACAGTAGACCATTAAACTACATGGAGTCCTAAGCACAGTGCCCTGAGAAACTGCCCAGGTTGCACGCCCAGGAAGCCAGCCGTAATCTATAGTAGAATAGCAGTGAGAGAGCACCATCCTCACCATTTCACACACCAGCTGCCAAAGTATATTCAGCAGTTTAATTAAACTATACTTTAGAACTTAACCAACATCACTTCCTGGATTCTTGAAACTTCCAATTTCTTCCAGCCAATAAGCACTAATGTGTTTTTCTACTGATAAGGACTAATTAAGTCATATTTTGGGGGAAAAGTACTATTTTGCTCTTTATTACTTCTGTGCATAAATATTGTGTATTTATTTATTTTTTAAAATACGTTTTTATTGATTTTAGAGAGAGAGGAAGGGAGAAGAAAACAGAGAGAAACATTGATCTGATGCCACCTTGCACACCCCCACTGGGGACTGAGTCTACAACCCAGACATGTGCCCTGACTTTGAATCAAACTGGCAACCTTTTGGTGTATGGGATGATGCTCAACCATCTGAGCAACACCAGCCAGGATATTGTATATTTATTAAGTGTTCTTCTAGATGCTAGTGATACAGCTCAATTTTGGTTATGTAAAAATAAAAAACAATTTCTTAGAGACCAAAATGTGATGGTTTAAGGCAATTTGACTTAGTAAAAACCTATACATTAATATTTATCATTCACTGAGTTTAAATGTAAGAAAAGCATGAAGTTGTTGATGAGAAAATGAATGAGGACCAGGGAAATTCAACATTTTCAGTTAAAAGAACCAATACTTTCTTTTTTATGATCATCCTTTGGTTATTTTATTCCTATGATGTATGTCCAAGTGTTGGGTAAGCATTCCTATTTTCCATTATGTCCTTCTTCTATAGAGACCATATACAAAGAAGCAAAAAAATCAGATAGCAAAAGGATAAACATATGATACTTCTTTTTATGACAATATCAAATTTTCTCTTTTCTCTTCATTAGTTGTTCGTGCGTAGAATGTTGCTTAACTGTTTTCCTTTGCTACTTGAGGTGGGAGTATGTTCATCTGTAATTTTACATTCAGGATGCTCATTATGTACATAGCATAATTCTCATGAATTGCAGTGACTTTGTAAGTATTTCAGTATAGAGAGAGGCTCTCTGGAGGTCAAGGGGTTTTTTATTTCCCTATCATATATCCTCTGCTTGTGGCGGTCCTATTGATTTCAGTCTACAGAAAAGTACTGGCTCTGTCAAATGACTAATTTTTATTTCAGATGCTCATTGTGCATCTAAACTTTACTCTCTTAGGAGTATTGTATCTTTTTTCTCATTATCAAATTCTATACTTCATGTTGCTGAAAAGATGAATGAATGTTTCTTAAATAGCAAGAATTGACAGAAACATTATAGTTTAATGTTTATTCCTAAAAGTAGTTTGGAGTCTTGAGGGCTATAAAGCAAAGAAATAACTGTCTGACTATTCATATGCTCATTTCAGCAAATAATATGTTTTTATAATTTGCAGCATTTCCTATCAGGAGATGTAAGAAACAACCCCAACTTTTATAGCATTTTACTTCAAAATTGACTTTGCACATATGGCTGTCTTCTTCCCTGCAAGAATAGCCCAGGAATTCATTTTTAATAAAGGATCTATTTAACTTTCAGTTAAGGAACTACAAATAGTCCCAAAAAAGCCTGCTGACCACAGTCTGAAAATATGAAATGTTCCTTGGAGGCTTTTGGGTGTGGAGTGAGACACATTTTCATAATATTCAGTATGTCATCATCAAGTAATGTTTACAAACCCCAACACCCTGGGGATGTATGCAAGCTTTAGCAAGCAGATGTTAGCAGTCAAGGAAAAATTATGACTGCTGCCTGAAAATATTCCCTCTTGCCTATCAGTTACATACAAGATATTCAAGATCTCTTCTTCATAGGGTGTGTAATTTGCCTGGTTTATAGGACAGTTAATCTAAAAACAAATATGAAAATTGCTGAAAAAAGTCCTCCATAAATGGCCATCCAAGAATCTCTTATGCCTATTTATGTGAATTTTTCCTATTGAAAAAAAAACTAACTGTGAGTACTCTAATAATATTATTTGAAATTATTACTTTATACTTAATTTGACATAGTGTTCTTTTTAATTCCAAACTTTACATCTTGCATCTTCACTCCTCTGAATATTAGGCTATTAAAATGCTAATTGTATCACATAGCAACATTAAATACATATTAACTTCAAATTCTAAGAACTGACATTTTTTTAGTGGAAAGAAATAAAATAAGGTGTATCTTTGCCTTGATGTAGTGATATTCAGAGATCAGATATTCCCTCTTGCAGGTAAGGTATAAGGATTTTTGAGGCAAGTTGAGGCGGTCTTTCCATAAGGACAAGTTAGAAGTATTGGGTTAATTTAAATAAACAAACAAATTTAAGTATAATTATAGTGATATTGCTTATAAAAAATCTTAATAGGTGATTAGATTCAAATAAATGGACAACCAAAGGGTATTTTTATTTTTGAAAGATTTTTTCTTCAAAATTGTTGTAAAGAGTAATTTTGACACGTAAATATAAAATATTTAGTTTACCCACCGCAATTTTGAGAATAACCTCTGACATTATCAACCAGAAATCAATCTTCTCATCCACTATTCACTTTATAAAAATTAACAGAAAGTTCATCAAGGCCAGCCTTAAAAATAGACACAATTGGTAATTAACAATGCCATGTAATTCTAGGATTGTCTAGAAGAATTCCAGTTTGCCATTGCTTCTTTCTGACACTGTTTTTTTCTTAAATATATATATAATTGATTTCAGAAAGGAAGGGAGAGGGAGAGAGAGATAGAAACTAGAAACATCAATGATGAGAATCCTTGACCGGCTGCCTCCTGCACACCCCCTACGGCGTTTCAAGCCCTAAACCTGGGCATTTGCCTTGACTGGGAATTGAACCATGGCCTCCTGGCCCTGGGTCAACACTCAACTATGGAGCTATAGTAGCCAGGCTTCCTGCCAGTTCTGATGCCCCAAATCCCATCACCTAAGCTTTATCCTGTTTGCTTAAAACTTTGATCTCTGTCAAAATTCTAATACCTATTGAAAAATTAACATTGAAAGCTGTTATCAAGTTGTGCACTGGTGTTTCTCAGAGGTCCACAGACTTGAGGTAGTGGTCGGCAAACTTATTAGCCAAATATCAACAGTACAACGATTGAAATTTCTCTTGAGAGCCAAATTTTTTTAACTTAAACTTCTTCTAATGCCACTTCTTCAAAATAGACTCACCTGGGTCATGGTATTTTGTGCAAGAGTTACACTCAAGGGGCCAAAGAGCAGCATGTGGCTCGCAAGCCACAGTTGGCCGACCGCGGACCTAGGGGAAATCCTCATGTGTATTCTTCACATCACGATGTTTCTAATTCTGCAATCAGATAATGTTTTTATTGGTTAGAAAGTCAAAACGTTTTGTCCTCGTAATAGGCATTCATTTCTTGGGAAGTGAGAAGTGTTTTTTCTCGTATTTTTCAAGCTGAGAAACACAGAGCTGCATACCAGTGTCAGTGGATGGTCTAATGGCCGGAGGAAAGGAAGTCTCCATGAGGAAAACTGGACAAGTGGAGCTAGGTTCTCAGACCGCTGTAGACGGTGGGCAGACAGCAAATGGAAAGCCCAACTAAGAATGAAACCAACACTGAATGTAGGACACAGGGTGGGGACTGAAGCTAGGAATGGAGCCATCAACGAAGGCCTGGACGCAGATCCTTGGCATTGTCTTTTCTTTAAAAAAAAAAAAATCATCCACACTGTCTCTCTTTCAGCAAGCTATTTATCTTGGGCCTTCTGCACAGCTGAATGGAAAGTGGGGCCAAGAAAACGGAAAAGCTGAATCACCAGAGGTTGTGTCACTTGTCCAGGATCAAACAGGAAAGTACAGTACTGTCAGAGTTGACAGGGCCCAGAGCTGGCAGGCCTTCTGCTCACAGCTTTGGTCTTTGGATGATTCATTGTCCTAGGTTCTATCTCAGACACGTACTTCATAAACCGGGACTAGCTGATCAGACCTGAAAGGAAAAGTTCCTCACTTGTAAATGGTCTTATGTACTCTTCTTTCTTTCCCCTATTTCTTTGAGGATTTGGATTCTGGTTGTTTTTATTTTATTTAACTTTTTTTTTCCTTCTAAGCAGGAATTATTATATAAATCACCTTTGTCTTCAAATTTTAAGTGATGTTATAACTGAACCTGGGTTTAATTTCCCCTTTTAATATATGTGAAGGACAGCCTTTGGGAAAGACCTATTTCCCTAAGACTCTTCAGTTCTGCCTACAGTGGTTCTCACCGTCTTCTGAGCCATGGACATATTAGGCCATCTAATGAAGACTATAGAGCCCTTCTTTGTATTATGTTTTAAAATGCTTAAAATCAAACATATAGGATTACATAGAATTGCAAAGGAAGCCAATTTTATTGAAATATAGTTTTCAAAATATTGAAACACCAAATTTTGGATATAGTAATATAGGTGTTTTTTTTATTCATACTTATATAACAAGACACAGTGGCAAGGTTAAGAACTATTGTAATTTCAAAGTGGTGATGACAGTAAGTGGTATGTGAATATACCTACAGCTACTGCAATGTAATAGAAAAGTATCTGTGATTTCCATTACTGATGAATCATAGTAAAAGTCACTGTGGTTTGTTGCTTACATTCATAATTGAAGGAAATGGTAAGTTTCAGCTTGAGGTTAGTGAAAATAAAAATGTCTTTTTTTTTTTTCCTAAGCCAGTTCATAGATTCTGAATTCTATCCAAAGACCCCACCCAGAGTGGGAAACCCTAGCCTAGAAGTGTAATGCAATATTGGACCTGATTAATTTTCTTATTGACTAGTTATGAGGACAGGTTTTTCTATGGAAGATCCAACTGAACTGTCAAATTCCTTCCTCCAACTTCCCCCAAATTTTAATTTTTTATATGCACAGTATTCCTAAACAACCATTAATATCGTGCCAGAAACTGGCGAGATTAATTTCTGTCATACCTTATTTCCCTCCGTCCTCTTGATGTGTCAAACATCAGAGAGTCTGGAATTGGCGCTGCTGTCTCAGCCAAGATAACTGAATGGCCTCTGTCTTGGGGCCTTAATTTCCTCCTTCCTCTGGCAACTCTTTAAGCAAGGAGTGCACACACCACGCCATTCCCACATGTTTATATACTTTTCCTTCAAAGGACTTCTTGAAACAGATGCTGCCTTTCCATGAGAAGCCTCTGGATGCTGGTCCACAGAGAGCAGACCATGCTGTTCCTGACTTTGCATTTTGGGGAACAAAATCCAGTTCCACTGATGATTTTTCCATTGGAATTCTTGGCCACAATGTACATAGGCACAAGCATATGCCCACCTAATTTCATTTTCAGTCTTCTCAAGAATCTATTGTGAATATATTTACTTTACATTTTTATTCTACCCATTCCTATTAACCCAAATGTTGTTTCACTTATTTACTCACGGTTCATAGGAAAGTTCTCTTATTAGCTAGATAATCACTAGATGCCTGTCACCATCTGAGCCAGAGGGGAAAAAAGAAAAAAATGCCCAAAGAAAACAGGCAAATGAATTCTTGAGTGTTATTACTATACAAAGTTTGCTCCTAAAGAATCAAAGAATTTAGACATTTAAAAAATGCAATGGCTACTATAATTATATATAAAAAATAAGCCATTTAACCAAAATATGTAGCTTGCCTACAAAGTAGATGTTGTTATTTAATTAAGCACTGCTACTTTTTTTTTTTTTAACCTTGAGTCTAAGTGTTGTTCTTCACCATGGATGTGGGTGTTGCTTCACGTAATGTGCATTACTCCAGCTCTCATCCTGGTGTCTGTGTGCCATGACTGGCAGGCTGTTGACATTAAGAGAGGGTATGTCCTCTTGCCCTGCACTGCTTTAGTTGGACAACACTGAGAGATTTGCCAGGATGTGCTGGTAAATGTTTAACAACTGGCTCTCCAGGGGAAATAAAGGCCAGATTTGTAGCATTTACCAATTTTTGTGGTGTAAATCCTCCCACCATGGATGATTTCAGGCTACCAAAATGACTTCACTAACCCCAGAGTTGGGAAAAGATGAGTACAAGTGGTTCTTGTAACCTAGGGCAGACCAGCTTTACTACCTCACTCTAGACTCACTTATTCCTTAAGGCTCAGAGCTGTGATTGTCTATATCTGGGGTTATTTTTCTCTTTTTGTTCAAGCTCATTCATACAGCAATATCACAGATGAAAGAGAGAGAAAAGAAAGGTATCCAGAATAAAACCCTCTTCCTCTAATACTCTATCTCTGGAAGCTGATTTCTCGGACTACAATTGTGTTAAGTCGGCATTATATGGCCTTGTTATAGGCAAATTTATATTTGTTTTAATGTTCATTACTACTGATATCACCTATTAAATGACTCCAGAAGCTAAATGTGACATCTGTTAAACATTCAAGTCACCTTCATTGATCCAAGTCTCACACCAGCTTTTTGTAGGCCACACATGTTCCAGTTAATTAGAGAAGTCATAAATATTTTTGTCTGACAAAGCAGGATCCGTGGCTCTTTATCAGTTCTCATGAAAGTATTACCTACAATGAGATGTTCTTCAAGTGGGAACATTTCACCTTTAAAATGCTTTCAGTATACTATAATCCTGTTATTTGAAATGAGGGTACACTATGTCTACAGGACTCCCCAGTTTACTCAATCTATAAAAAGGGAAATGGTGTTGATATAACACAGACCTACCTTGGCTCTTCATGCTCACCACATCCTTTCCTGTAAACTCTCTGGAATTATTTTCAAAATGCTAACCAATGGCTTCTAAATTCCAACTCTTTTGATTCCTTCTTCGAAAATTGGGACTCTCAGGGGCTAAATGACTAAGTCGCCCAATCATCATCTTTTTTTCTTCATTGACAAAACGCTACCCAAACTCTAAGATCTAACTGTATTTGTATATTGAGATAAAATTCACATACCACACAATTCACCTACTGAAAGTGCGCAATTCAATGGTTTTTAATATATTCATGGAGTTGTGTGACTATCAACACCTTCAATTTTAGAATATTTTTATCACTCCTAAAAGAAACCCTATATTCATTAGTAGTCATTTCCCATTCTCCCCTTCCCATGGGCACAGGAAACCACTAATCCTTCTGCCTCTATAGATTTGGCTATTCTGGACATTTCCTATAAATGGACTCATACACAGTGTGTGGTCTTTGGGGACTGGTTTCTTTCATTTCGAATAATATCTTCAAAGTTCATTCAAGTAGTATACCATGTATCAGTATTGTGCACCTTTCTGCAATATGATTTGCAAACTAATTTCTCCTATTCCGCAGACTGTTTTTCCTTGTTGGTGTCCTGTGCGCAGAACAAAAGTTTTAATTTTGATGAAGTCAATTTTTAAAAGATATTTTTCTTTTGTTGCTTTTGCTTTTTGTATTATTTTTAACAATCCAAGGCCACAAAAAGATTTAAGCCTATGTTTTCCTCTGAGTCTTGTAGATTTAGCTCTTACAGTTATGTCTCTAGTCTATCCTGTACAAATTTTTTTCTGTGGTGTGTAGTTTATTTTTTCATATGTGGACTAGAGGCCTGGTGCACAAAATTTGTGCTTGGAGGGGGGTCCCCTCAGCCCAGCCTGAACCCTCTCCAATCTGGGACTCCTCAGTGGTTGTCCAACTGCCAGTTTAGACCCAATTGGGCAAAAACCAGCAGTTGGACATCCCTCTCACAGTTCTGGACTGCTGGCTTCTAACTGCTCACCTGCCTGCCTGCCTAATCTCCCCTAACTGCCTCCACCCTGCTGGCCTGATTGCCCCCAACTGCACCCTCAGAACAGCCTGGTTGCCTTTAACTGCCCCCCTATCCCCACTGGTCTGGTCACCTCTTACTGTCCCCCCTCCCCCTGCTGGCCTGGTTGCCCTCAACTGGCCCCTTCTGTCAGCCTGGTCACCCCTAACTTCCCTCCTACTGCTGGCTGATTTGCCCCCAACTGTCCCCCCGTCCCCCCTGCTGACAGCCTAGTCACTCCTCACTGCCCACCACCACCACCACCACCACCACCAGCAGCCTGGTTGCCCCATGCAGCCTACTTGTTCAGTCATTTGGTCATCCCTCACTAACACCCCAGCCAGCCTTGTTGTCCCATGCAGGCTGCTGTTCGGTCATTACTGTGAAGGTAACCTGACCAATTTGCATGTTACCCTTTTATTAGTATAGATATCTAGTTCTAGCACTCTTTGCTGAAAAGACTATTCTTTTCCCATTGAATTGTCTTAGCACTCTGGTTGAAACTCAATGGACAATTGAGTCAAATTGTATAGATATCTAGTTCTAACACTCTTTGCTGAAAAGACTATTCTTTTCCCATTGAATTGTCTTAGCACTCTGGTTGAAACTCAATGGACAATTGAGTCAAATCTTGATTTAAGAACATGGAAGACTTAAGAAACTCTAGTTCAACACTCAGGTGCCTAGTAGCAAGTCAACTTTATTGCCAGTTCTCCAGGTATATTTGAGGTTAATTTGCATTTGCATTCCACAAAGTGAGGAACTGTGGATCCATGTCAGACAGAAAGAGAACTCTAGTGAAGTGCCTCAGAACATTGTTCTTGCCTTTGTTCTGTCTAGCACTTTATTGACTTAAGTGGGGATGCATGTTTATTAAACTTCCAGGAAATCCAAAGCTTAAAAGAGTTATTCAATACTCATCCAGTCACAGCCCATATCATATATGGCTTTTCTCCATATGATATCAAAGCTTATTCATCCTTCTACAATCCATTTTTCAAACTTAGTAAAACATCTGGTCTTTGGTTTTGCATTATATCTGCAAAAGACACCCATCCCATTATATAAACAATTGAGCACCTGGATGTAAGTTCACATTAATGAAACTTGTCCTCCTTCCCCCCCTTCCATTTATAAGATGCCTTCTGGTAACTATTTACTGAAGGCTGGTTTGTCAGTCTAGAACCACTGGTTTCACTCCTGATTTATGCTTTTAGGTTCTCCACCCCATCCCCCTTTCAAAGGTGAATGGAAAGCCTATACATGGAAATATGGTAGTAGTAGAGTGAGCCAAATACCTGCTTCTTCCTGAAATGGGTTGCTGAATGAGAGCAAACTGTTGCAGTAGAATATCTGTTTTTGAACTATGTCCCAATTGGTCTAGACCAGCATGCCATATCTAGTAGTAGTGCTTACATTTACATTTTGATATGACTAGTCTCATATATTCTGTTTGTGAGTACAGTATAAAAAGGAGCACATCCATTTTTTCCCTCTGGTTCCTAGGCTGTCTTAATTTTAAATAAAAAAATAATCTCTGATCCTAGTACAAGTGGTGGCACGCGTGCGCGCACACACACAAACACACACACATTTCTGGCAATTCAGTAAATATATGGCTTTTATTGTTTTTTAAAACTTGAGATGTCAGACTTCATATATTAATAAACTGTAAAATGATTCTTTTAACCTTTTTCTTTTTCTATGCAATCTAACCTGTTCTCTCTGAAACTCAGTACACAAAATATTAGTTAAAGATTAACATCAGGAGAAAAGAAACTACCTATTTTTAGTGTTGTCATCATGAAAATATAATAAAATATGTTTGTTTCTGATGGAAGAATCAATACTGCTGCATGGTCTTCAAATTATCTGGTGGAAAAGGGAGTGTCTGTCACCATGCTCCCTCCTTCCACTAGCATTAAAAAAGTATTGAGTAAGAGACAATTTTGCATCTTTTGGTTCATGAAAGGAGGAAAGTTGGCATGTCCTAGGCAATTACTCTCAAAGGATGAGTGAAAGGTTAAATAGAAGGTCTAAATGATTTCCTCTTTCAATCTGAAAACAGCCTCTACAGAACTATTTATAATCTACAAGGCAGGAACCGGAGAGGAGTTAATGCTTTGAAATATGGGAGTGTAAATATGCACCCTCAGTTTAATGATCCCTCTTAAAAAAGAAAATATTTTTTGAAAACTCTTGGGAAAGTTGTTGGGTGAGGTGCAAAGAGACTTGAATTCTCATCCCTGCACCAAGAATTCCTAGTTGTTTTTTTTTTGTTGGTTTTTTTTCCTATGAAACAGACATTTTTGTCACAACATAAGATTATTGAGAAGATTCAATAAGTTAATATGTATAAAGTGTGTGGCATGATATTAGACTCTCCAGGTACTTGCCTCTCTTAAGATAACAGAAATAAGTCTTTGATCATAAAGAAAATTAGGTAATTTGGAATCAAATCTCTTACTTTTTATATATTTTAAAATGAATGAATATGTCACTTTTAAAGATAGCACACACATTTATGGTTCAAAACAAAAATAATTTTGTATAGTTCTGTGAGTGTATACTTATGAATATACACATATATCCATACTTACACATATAATTCATATAATGAGCAGAAAAATAGAGGCATTCAATAATAATTGTTGCATTTATTGAGGTCTTCTGTGAATATCTTTTAATATTCCCAAGTTATCACAACATAAAGTCTGTGAGCTTGGACCATGATGTGTAAAATTTCATACCATAAACTCTTCAGTACTACTAGATGCACAGAAAGCTCACATTCTATTCCAGAAGATGGACAGCCTTACTAGGCAACTCACTTGAAAAGGATGCAGTGGCACTTCTGTAAAGTGACCAATAAGAAGCTTTTGTTTTGCTAACAGAGAGCACATCTGGTGAGTTTCAGTTTTAAGTGATCCCAAACTAATCCATACAATCTAAAAAGCTCTTTTTAATAGGATAACGAAATATGTCTTTGTAAAAAAGAATGTTGGAATCAAAGCTGGTTTAGGAGACTGGGAGTTTTACTACTTATTCAACCTTGAAGGTATTGCTTAATATTATCTAAACTAGAGGCCCGGTGCACAAAATTCATGCATGGGGGGGTGTCCCTCAGCCTAGTCTGCACCTTCTCCAATCTGGGACCCCTCAAGGGATGTCTGACTGGATCAGGCCTAAACGGGCAGTCAGACATCCCTCGAGGGGTCCCATATTGGAGAGGGTGCAGGCTGGGTTGAGGGACACACCCTTCTGTGCACTAATTTCATGCACTGGGCCTCTAGTCCTATATAATAAAAGGCTAATATTCAAATAGACTGAACAGTGGAACCATCTGATTGCTGTGATATGCACTAATCACCAGGGGGAAGATGCTCAATGCAGGAGCTTCCTCCTAGTGGTCAGGGTACTACCACAGGGAGAGTGCTACTCAGCTAGAAGCCAGGTTCACAGCTGGCTGGCAAGTGCAGCAGCAGTGGCGGGAGTCTCTCCTACCTTCGTGATAACACTAAAGATGTCAGATATCCCCCGAGGGCTTCCAGACTATGAGAGGGAGAAAGCTGGGTTGCGGAACCCTCCAACCTGAGTGTACAAATTTTGTGCACAGGGCCTCTAGTTTTCAATAAAAGCTAGCATCATTTAAAATCCAATGGAAAGGGGTAAATAAACTATTGAGGGATGTTTCTAAACCCAATGGAAAAAGGTAGTTAAACTACTGAGGGATGTTGAAAAAAACTGCATTTTTTTTCAATTCATGACTTCAACCAGGTCTCTAAATGAATCCAAACAGACAAGGGGAGAAAGGAAGGTTCTGTATATGTCTTCTTAAAATTAAAAGAAAGCCAATAAAAACTAGTGATCTAATAACAAACAACTGCCAATTCTGTGTCACTGAGTCACCTTCTGTTGGGAAATGTTAGGCTTTTAAGTACCGATGACTGATTTATTATTTTCATATTTTATTTTCTTGGTGGGTTGTCATGAAACTTCAGATCAGTAATATGAAGAATAAAATGCCAAATAAAGTATCATTTCCTACATGAGTATAGTAATGATAATAATTACTGAAGGTTCTCACATTATTTATATCAACTGAATTCCAAGTTGGTACAAAAATCATCCTTCAGAATACTTATCACCATTTTCCTACTTCATCTTCTGATCTCTGTTCTCATTTGGATCTCTTGCAGCTTTCTCATCTTGTGTTACTCAGCCCACATCCAACATCTAGGCTGAGCCCTTTTCTAACATTCAAATCTTTACAATCCTTTCCACTATTTTTATAGAAGTTTGATGTGCAATATATATTGTGCAATCTCTAAAGATATCATCATGAAAATCACAAATAACTTCTGGGGGAATTAAATAAAGTTACATAAGAAATAAGGTTGCTTATTTCAGGGCATTGGAGAAAATAGGAAGTTGTAAGCACTTCTTGAGTTCTTGTGTGTTTTCTCTAAGTAGGAAAGTTATTCTCTCCTTTATGTGTCCAATTAATATGAGCTACTGATTCTCCAAATGATCATGCATTAATGTCAGTACATGCTTATTTTCTCAGTGATGGAATGTGCTAAATTAAATTGCTATATTGTGGTGGGGAAATTCTCTATAATGTCCTTTTACCCAATAAATAAAGACCCCAAAGAAAAAACTGCTGTGCCCATTAATCTAAGCAGCCTAATCAATTACAACTTCATGTCTCAGAAGTTTAAGCACTTAGATTATATTTTGCAATAATATTACAAATAGTAAATAGGGAATATTTCTGCAGAGAATATTAGAATATAAATTTATGGAGCTTTCAATTCATCATCAGAAAGGGCACAATCTGACTCAGGTGAATGTCTAAGCAAGTATTTTTCAAAATTTTTTTAAACTATGACCCAAAGTAAGAAATAAATATTATATAGACTCTGATATACATAAATGTACACATCACAGGTAAAACTAAGATTTCATTAAATAGAACTCTCACTGGATATGAAAAGTAAGTGTGCTTATCATGTTCAAGGTAATAGTCAATGTGGCTGAAACAGAGTGAAGAAAGTTGATAGATGAGCTGAGAGGTTCAAATAAATCCAGGTCTCAGAGGATCTTATGGGAAGGTTCAGCTTCTAAGTGTGTGATAGGAAGCTTTAGAGGAAATTTTAGCTGAGGAGTGACATAGTATGACTGGTTTCAACAAGATTATCCTGACTATTGTGTCATCAATAGACTGTAAAGGTTGAAGTACTGAAGCAAGTTAGGAGCTACCCTAATAATACAGGTAAAGAATGATGGTGGTAGGACCAAGGCAGGAGTGGTGAAATGGGTAAAAGAAGACAAAATGAACAGTGCATTTCTGGGTATATTGTGAAGGTTGAGCCACCTTGAGAGACTGGATGTGTGAAAGGCATTAGATGTCAAGGGCAACTGCCAGGACTGACTAGAGCAACTGGAAAGATGGGGATGCTATTTACTGCGATTGGAAAGATAAAAGAGGAACATACTTAGGGGGAGAAATCAGTTTTAAATTTGAACCACCCATTGGACATCCCAGTGTATATGTTTGGTTAGCCCAACTGGTGTGCTCAGCGTATGAGCCAGGTCACAGTTCAATTCCTTGTCAGAGCACATGCCTAGGTTGCAGATTTGATCCACTGTATGGGGAGGGAGGAGGGAGAGAGCCAGGGAGGAGGCAGGAGATCAATAATTCTCATCACTGTTTCTATCTGTCTCTCCCTCTCCTTTCCTCTCTTAAACCAATAAAAACATATTTTAAAAATATATGTCTGTTAGAGGCCAGAAATTAACTAGTCTCAGATTCATAAGAGAAGACCTGGTTGAGTGTATATATTTGGGAGTTGTCAAAATATGTTGGTATTTAAAGAATTGGATAAGGAATCCCCACTCACCAAAGAAATAAACATTGACTAAGGAAAGATCAGAGCAGAGGTGGGGAAGGAAATGGGTGGATGCTCTGACCACATGCCTATCTTCTCTCCAGGTACAAACAACTGGTATTGTATCAGCACATTCCCAAGTGCATGTCTTAATACCAAGAGAAAATTTTGCAAGATCCCATATCCAGGTATCTTACTGCCTTAGCTGGTTCAAACTTCCCATCTGCTGGGGTATATGATTGCAACTTCATTTGGCCAACATTCATAAGTCTCTGTGGGGCACACACAAATGAGGAAGCCATAATCCTTGCTGCATTTGTTTTCTAGGGCTGCAATCACAAGGTAACACAAACTGGATAGCTTAGAGCAATAGAAATTTATTATCTGAGGTTAGAGACCATCTGAAAAGAAAGGTGTCAGCAGGAACATGGTCCATTTAATGGAGCTGGGAAGACCTGTTCCAGGCCTCTTACCAGCTTCTGGAAATTCCTTAATTTGGGAATTTCCACAAAATTCACACAGTGCCTTCTCTGAATGCATGTCTATGTTCAAAGTTCTTCCTTTTTTAAGCACACCTGTTATATTAGATTAGGGGCTTTCCCTAACCTAATATGACCTAATCTTAACTACATCTGCAATGACCCTATTTCCAAACAAGGGCACATTCTGAAGTGCTGTGTGTGAGTTAGGACTTAATATATGAATTCAGATGGGGAGGGGAGGGAAGAGACACAATTCAGCCTCTGAGAGTTTATGATCCAGTTAGGGAGAGAGGCATATACATCACTGATGTCTGTAAAAAATTACTAGGATGAAATCATAATGGGATTTGCTCCCATAGCAAGGATTTTTCTAATGCTATCTACCTACCAACTGCTTCAAAATTTGTCAGCATCATAATAAATAAAACTGTATATTATATAAATATTTCAATCATGACAAAAAATTGAATAACAATATTTCTATAGAGACATGGTATGCAGGTTTTAGTATGAGGCAAAAAGTAAAAAGGCTCAATAATGGATTCCATTTAAGTAAGGAAGAGAAAAATAAAGGTGATTCAATGAAAGCATTGCATTTCAATTTATCATAACCAAGAGAACAAAGCATTTAACTCTTTAAATTGTGTCTACATGACAGATCAGTGTGGGACTTTGGTGACTGTCTAATTAATCTAATCAGCACCAAATGAACAGGGTAGGTGTTTGAGAGAATTATCCAGAACCTCAATCTAAATATGGGATTCAAAGAAAGGGACTTAGAAATTAGAGGTCAGGGAAGATGAATCTAAGACTTTTCTCCTGAAAATTTCAGGCTGACCATGGTCATCACAGAAATATAGACATAAAAAAATGTCTTAATAAAGTTGAACTTATAAGATGGAGAATTCCAGGTGTGGTGGAGAAGTCTTGCATGGGGATACTGACAGGAACCCTGCATTTGCAGCTGTGAACACTAGGCACATTGTGTAATTTGTTCCTATTACCAGTGGCTTTCTACTGAGACAGAACCAAGTAGCACATCATCTATATGTTACCTTATGTTGTACAGTCACAGCCTGTTTCCTGGGGTATATTTCGTTGCACACTTTCTTGCCTATTGTACTCAAATAAAAAGGTGTCATAAAAATCGTGTCTGGTGGCAGGCTTTTCACCCTTCACAAAAGCATCAAAACAAAGTTGTTTTTCAAACCCTTTCTCTTTCCATACTGTTAGTTCTTCGTATATGTGGTACTTTAAAACAAATACCAATCTGATGATGATGGCAGCCCCTTGCTGAATAAGCTTCAATGATTTTCATTACCCTTGAAGCCAAGTACAAACTCTGAAACATGATCTGCAAAAGTCCCATAGAATCTGACCCCATTTCACTTGTGTAGTGATAAGAAATGTTTGGGTTCTGTTTACTTTTCAGTTCCCCAAATAGTCAAAACTATTTTTTGCCTCTGAGCATTTGTCCCTGCTGTTCCCTTTGCTGCTGTATTTCCTCATCTCTGTCTGGTTTGCCCTTACTCAGTCTCATGTAGATGTCACTTGTTCCCGCCAGAGCCCATGTGATCCTCAAGTTCACATTCAGCAGTCTTTCTTCCAGCACTTCCTCATTCTGTGGCATGTATCACACTGGAGCATAATTGCCTGCTTACTTGTGTGTATTCCCAGAGGAACCCAAAATTTTCCTGCCTTGATCGGGATTAGTTTCATGGGCTTCTACATATATAAAAATTCCCTGAGGTGTGTACTTAGGACCTTCATACTTTAGTGTATAAGTTAATAAAAAAGAAACTTAAAATATTTTTCCTCACTCTAATACCAAGGATATATTTTACCTTTCATTAGCTCAAAAGAAACATGTTCTAGTTTTAAAGGTAGCTTGTAATTCTGTTTACAAACTACCTTTACATCTATTTGATTATATTGGCCCAAACCTCCTACCTCAGGTATTATATAGTTCCAAAGACGTAACACCAAACCAGCCGAAGGGCTGGGGTTGGTCTAGTCTGAGCAACCCCCAGGAATCAGCTCTTTCCCAGGTCTCCCAATCACATGAAACTCACGCTACTCTGGTTCTAATCCCGTAAACACCAACCAGATTGCACTTTCAAAGCCTTTTTTCAAATGGGTCTTAGAAAACCCAGGAATCCTTCTGACCATTAGCCACCCTAAACTGAGCCCACCTCCAAAAATAATTAAAGATTTCTTCTGACCAATGGTGGAATTCCCCGGTTCTCAAACTCACTTTTTTAAGGGGACTTCCAATGAACTAAGCAGAATTCTTGTGCAATTAAGCCATTATTGCAGCAGATAGTAATTTTAACTTGTTTCAAGAAATTAGTCCATACTTTAAGGGGATGGAATTAATCTTCCTCTTGTAAAATGAATTAAATGTATATGTTTGTTTATAGAACCTTTGGGTTACTTTCATTTATAGTACATATAACTATTAACGTTTTTTGAAATTTTACTCTATGTTCATTCTGGTGCTATATTTGAAACCCATTGTTAACATTTCTAAATTAACTTTATTCTCCCTGGTCTTCCCTATCAACCCTATTTCTATTTGCTATAGTTCAGCCTCACAATGCCTAACATCTTGCCTTAGTCTGCAGCCATTTGGAGAGTTAAATATGCTATGTAAATTGAGTACAAAGTATCTTTGCCTCTTTGACTAAACATTACTCTGGCTTTGAAGCTTGAGAAAGACAGGGATTATTTAACTTTTGGGAGAGGCTTTCTCCCAGGACAAAGTTTCCTGGAAATTTAAAATTTGTATCTGCCTTTGGGCATGGTGCCTTGAAGTCCATTGTAAATTCCTTGTTACTAGTCCAGGAGATACTCACAGATAGCAGGATGCCTGGGATTCCAGAAGGAAGAAGAAGGCACTCACAAAGATGCATACCAGTGTCTGTAAATAGACCTCGACACCGGAGAGCATACACAGCAGGAGGAAATAAAAACATTGGATAAAAAAGGATGAATGCTAACCAGTGATGGTCATTAAATCAGACATCAATATTGTCAATTCCATGAAATATATCTTATTCTGGGCTGCAGCATATGTTCACCAGCACTTCCCTACCCTCTCTGAAGTTAGGCTTGGCCAGGTGCACTAGCCTATGAAATGTGGCTGAAACTGCTTTGTGTCACTTCTGGTTGTAAGATTAGGAGCCAATGCATAACTCCCTCCTTCTCTCCTCCCGGCCCCTGACTGGAATTAGCATGGGTTTAAGATGGACTATAATCAACAAAGCAGCCCTGTTGATTCTTTTTTTTTTTTAATTAATTTTTATTAATTTTTTATACATATCTCCCCATTGCCCCCCCTCCCTCCCAGGCATACCCCGACCCCCCAGTGTCTGTGATCATTGGTTATGTTTATAAGCATGCATACAAGTCCTTTGATTGATCACTTATTTACCTCACCTAACTTTAATCTTTCTGCTATAATTTCACAGTCTGTTTGATGCTTTATGATTTTTGTCCTCCTGAGAATTATCAGTCTACTCCCTTTCTGTGCTCCTGATTCTATTATATTCACCAGTTTATTCTGTTGATCAGATTTTTAATTCACTTAATTTTTAGATTCACTTGTTGACAGATGTGTATTTGTTGTTCATAATTTTTTGTCTTTTACCTTTTTCTTCTTCCTCTTCTAAAAGGGTACCTTTCAGCATTTCATATAATACTGGTTTGGAGTTGATGAACTCCTTTAGCTTTTTCTTCTCTGTGAAGGTCTTTATCTGCCCTTCAATTCTGAATGATAGCTTTGCTGGATAGATTATTCTTGGTTGTAGGTTCTTGTTGTTCATCACGTTGAATATTTCTTGCCACTCCCGTCTGGCCTGCATCGTTTCTGTTGAGAAATCAGCTGACAGTCGTATGGGTGCTCCCTTGTAGGTAATAAACTGTTTTTCTCTTGCTGCTTTTAATATTCTCTCTTTGTCTTTTGCTCTTGGCATTTTAATTATGATGTGTCTTGGTGTAGTCCTCTTTGGGTTCCTTTTCTTTGGGGTTCTGTGTGCTTCCTCGACTTGTAAGTCTATTTCTTTTACCAGATGTGGGAAGTTTTCAGTCATTATTTCTTTAAACAGGTTTTCAGTATCTTGCTCTCTCTCTTCTTCTGGCACCCCCACAATTCTGATGTTGGTACGCTTGAAGTTGTCCCAGAGGCTCCTTACATTATGTTCACATTTTTGGATTCTTTTCTCTTCTTGCTTTTCCAGTTGAATGTTTTCTGCTTCTTTATATTTCAAATTTTTGACTTGATCCTTGCCTTTCTCTAGTCTGCTGTTAGTACTCTGCGTAATAGTATTCATTTCAGTCAGTGTATTTATTATCTTCTCTTGGGTCTCACTAAATTTATCCATCTTTTCTAGCATATTCTTGCAAAACCTTATCAGTGTGGTTTTGAACTCTATATCCAGTCGTTTTTTTTCCTCCATTTCTTTTGCTTGTAATCCCTTCCCTTGTCTCGGCATTTTCACTGTGCCGGGGAAACTTCTGTGCCGGGGAAACTTCTGTGCTGGATTCAGCCACAGAAGCCTCTGCTGAGCTTGGGAGGGGTGGATTCTCAGGGCTTAAGGGACCGCCTTGCCTTCCAGTCGGCCCCGCCCTCCACGTCCTCTGAGTCTCACGTGACTGGGTAATGGCTGGAGCGGTCCTTGTGCGCGCGCACCCGCAGCGCCTCCAACCGCTGCCTTTCCGGCTCCCCTGCGAACCAGGACCACACGAGTCTAGGTCCCCAGGGTTTTGCCCAAAACAGGGGCCCAGTGGACTCAGAAGTGGCACAGATCGGAGGGTCTGTCTCCCGCCCAGTCGCGAAAGCCAGCGGCACAATCAGCAATCCGTCCTCCGCGTGGTGCCGTGTTCGACCAGACCTCCGATCCTTTGCAACTCCCCTAAATTTCCGTGCACTTCTCCCTTTTCACAGTCCAAACTCCCCCCGTATGAGTTTCGGCTGGATCTGGGGTTTAGTGTCGTAAGAGAAGGGGTTCAATGCCGTTGGGAGTCTCCGTTTTCCTCCCACCAGAGAAAGCCAGCCAGGTACTCCGGCACCCGCTCTCTCAGCACGCGTCTCCGTACCTCAGCTTTTTGCAGCTCCTCTGGGTCTCCGTGAGCCCCTCTCTTTCCCTCTAGCTGTAGAACTTCCACTCAGCCAGCTTTCCTGTGGTTCTGGATGATGTCCGTTCTGTCTTTTAGTTGTAGTTTTGAAATTGTTGTGCGAGGCAGCAGTATAGGTGTTTACCTATGCCGCCATCTTGGATTCTCCCCTGTTGATTCTTGATGGACATGTAGCATGAGCAAAAAATCATCTCTGTGTTCTAAGTCACTAAGATTTGGGGACTGTTTGTTATGACAGCATAATTTAGCTCATCTAATGTTACAAAGTCCATCCATGAAAGCATTCTAAAGAATCTATGTTTGTGTTCTCCATTGAGTGAGAAAGAGTTGCTACAGGTCATCAATTCAGTGATTCCGAGCAGGGGGTTGGAAATTTTAACCTACCCTATTTATAATGTAATATTCTATAATGCTTCCTTTTGGTGTAGACACTTTAGTACCTTTAAAAAATACTTTTAATTTTGTGTTCTTCTATGTTCCTGTACACCTATAGTTACTTCTTGAAATAGTTTTGGATAAATGTTTAATGAAAATAACTAATAGATTTCTGCTTTTATCACCATTACGTTTTAAAAGGTAAGTTCTGTGCCTATGTAATAAATCCAGACAAATTTTTCATTTTGATGTTTAGGCACCTTATCTGGCAACCATACAACAACCAGAAGATTATAGTCTTCTTCCCTTTAATCAATCCCACAAGAAACAGAACTAGTAACAGGAAATTAGTGTTTGAAAAAGCAGCCCTTGCGTGTCTGTGAAAAGAAAAATCTGTAAAGATAAGGCTTTTATGACTATGAATTCATAAAAAAAAATCCAAGTATTTTCTTGAAATCAAGCTTTTTTTCAAAATGTTGTAAGGCATTCCTCCAGGCTGCTAATGATCTCCTTTATTCGGATTTTATATTGTGCCTTTTTTGTTCTAATCATTTCATTTTTGCAGGTGCTCCCCTCAGTAGGGTGAATTTAAGGATTATTATTGCTGGGCGTGGATCTCTTTGGGATAACTGGCAAACCCAGCCTTTGAAGCTGCTGTTTTCTCATCAGCTGGGAGCAGTAACCTAACTCCTGCTCTCTGACCAGATTTGACCTGAGTGGACACAGTTCGCCTCCATCCAGAATAAACTGGAGGGAAGAGATGGGCCGCGGGTCCTGGCTGAGAAAAGGGGAAGGTGGGGAAAGATAAGAACTGTGGTTTCAAATATCCTTAATGGGAATTCTGCACAGTCATTTTTCTTCGGGGCTGGGTGCTGTCAGAGGTTTGATTACTGCCTCCTCTTCCCTGGGAAACCTTTTGTCTGGTCCCTCTAGTGTCTGGATCTTGGCCAGGCTGCTTTTGTGTTTTCCAGGGAACTCTTGCCTATCTCGGCTCAGCCTTGGAGTGACTCCCACGTCTGTGACCGATAGACTGCTGTGTCATTTCCAGAAATCCAAGTTTGCCTCACACATCCATGCCCTGGGAGGCAAGAATGAGTTTGCTGTTTTTAAAAAAATTTTCCTGGCTGCTGCCTTCCTGGCTCAGAAAACCCAAAATGCCTTCAATCCATGGCACTGGGCATTCTCATCTGTATTTTCATTGGTTTGTGTTGTTATGCACGCTGGAAGTAACTCAATGTGTGAGGAAAGAGCAGAGCAGAGAAGGAATGGCATTTGCTGGAAGTGTCTGATTTCCAAGTCTGTGGGACCTGTCACATGGAGCCTGGGAAGGATTTAAATTAGCTTCAGGCCTGAAGGGCCCTGGCCATGTGGCGCCTTAAGGCCCAGCCATCCAACCAGGGAGCAGCGGCCAGGAAGGGGAGAAGCAGAAAGCCGTGGAGAAGCCAGCTGCAGACACAATCCCCGCTGCTCGCCTCTGCCTGCGTCTCCACAGGCTAACAAAAGGTGATTCACTGAGGCACATGTTCTGATTCTTGTTTTGTAAAAGCTGCTGAGACTAGTATTAATGAAGCCCCACCCAACTTTTGCCTTTTGCTAGCTCAGCTCCAGAAAGTGAGAAGTGTAAGAGGGCCAGTTTTCCATCAGCAACTCCTGTGGGAATGTGAAGTCGTCCGTGAGTGAACCTGTCCTGGGAGGGCCTCAGACCAGCTCACAGCCTGCACCCCGTTTACAGCTATGGAGCAGAGCAGGTTGAGCAATGAAGCCCGGAGCACGAGGACAAAACAGGTCCAGAGCCTTCCTGGGATGCTTGTGAGCTATAGTCTGTACAGGGCCACTGTCTGTATCTCATTTCTTCAGTGACATGGGGATCTTCTCCGTTCTCAGTCTCGGGTGTGACCTTGTGTTTAGCTAAAAAGTCTAAACAAACAGTGGATGTTGTCAGGAAGGCGACTGACAGCTTAACAGAAAAGCCGGTCTGTTCTTGTTCCACACCAAGAGGTCTCTTCGCAAAGTACCATTCTGGGGGCCACATTTTAGGTTCCATCTGGGCAAGGGCCACTTCAGGAATGGGGTTAGGCATGAGGACTACCTTGTGAGTAAGACAGGAAAAGAACACAGCATTCCAACATGAGGAGACAAAAGCCAAGAAAAGATACGTGTCCCATCTAATACAAGTAAGAAGAGACTGTGGCGTTATCTTAGAGATTGCCAGGGAATTTTACGGGCCTTATCACCCACATCTTTCTAATTCAAAAACTCCTCTCAAACTAAGAGGGTTTGCTTATCATTTCACAAACATAGGCCTGCCCTTTCCTTTGCCCTGCTCATACCATTATTCCTCTCATCCCCCTCCCTTATATGTCCCTATTCTCAGTTAAATGTAAACCCTACTTTTACAAAAAGACTACTCTATGCCACCTTGGCCAAAGGCAGAATTTCTATGCCCTTTAGGTCTGCCCATTTGCTGTTTATATATATATATTATTGTGTTTTTTTTTATAAAAGAAGAAGGGAGAGGAATAGAGAGTTAGAAACATCAATTAGATAGATACATTGATCAGCCGCCTCCCGCACACCTCCCACTGGGGATGTGCCTGCAACTGGGGTACATGCCCTTGAATGGAATTGAAATATGGGACCTTTCAGTCCGCAGGCTGATGCTCTATCCACTGAACCAAACCGGTCAGGGCCTGCCCATTTGTTTTTGACAATCAATCCTCTGCTGCCAGGTGAAGTTTTTTACATTGATGTTTTGAATTAGTCTCTAAATATTAGTCTTATTATTTAACTTAAAAATTAGCCTGCTATCTTTGGTCAAACGTTTAATTAGCTTACCCCTAAGGCCTTGGCAGGGCCAAACCAGATGAATTCATGAGCCAGACATCCCCTCCCTTGGTAGGTAGATACTTTTTGAAAAATATTAGTCATTTCTCACCTCCATTTTGCATGGCTGGTTGTGTTTCCTTTATACCTTCCCTTATCCATAGATGGTATAAACTTCCTTTACTCTCTTCCTCGCCTTCTTTTTTTTTTTTTAATATATTTTATTGATTTTTTTACAGAGAGGAAGGGAGAGGGATTGAAAGCCAGAAACATCAATGAGAGAGAGACATCGATCAGCCGCCTCCTGCACGCCCCACATTGGAGATGTGCCGGAAACCAAGGTACATGCCCCCTACCGGAATCGAACCTGGGACCTTTCAGTTTGCAGAACGACATTCTATCCACTGAGCCAAACCGGTCTTGGCTCTTGCCTTAATCCCTATTCTTTTCTTTCCAGTGGGAAGCACAGATCCCCAAGGCCTGTTGGTTTGCAGCAGCCACAGTATAGAAAGCCTGTGTGGAGTTCAAGTTTGCTGAAGAGAGGGAGTAGGAAGTGCTGCCCAAACAGTAATTGCCAGGGTAGCCCCTATTCCTATCCATTGTTGACTCTGTCTGAATCTCCCTGGTCCTCCCTGGGCCTTGTCTTCAGAGCTGTTGCCATGGCTTTCTAGGTGTTTTCAAATTCAGCTTTCAGGCATTTGTTTCCTCCTTAATGTTTACCTATGATTATGGCCTGCAGCCAACACACAATTTCCTGCTTACCTGACAGCAGACACACAATTCCCTGCTTCCCTAAAGGCAGACAACAGGACTCACTCAACATGACGTAGGTGAGGTAAAACCCACTGGGCTCTGTACACTCAGACAGCACTGAGCTCACATACTGGCCATAGCTCTATGACTTTGAACAAGTTACTTACTCTCTTAGCCCTTTGGTTTCTCCAGTCTGTAATTGAAATCATGATGTCCACTTGGCTAAATTGTCATGGAATTAAATAAGACAATACATGTAAACTGCTTGGTGCAGGGCGGGGGGTAGGGGGAAAGCAGGGGTTTTACAGACAGAGCAAATGAATTCTACTTTTAATTTCTTTCTTCTCTTCCCTAATAACAGGAGTGAAAGATGGAGAGGGAGCTAGAGCAGTGCCTTTGCTGGGATGCTCTGTTCACTCTTTCTGTCCCACCTTTTCTACATTCTCTTGATTATGGGAGCTCTGAAGGTCTCAGACTTGGATACATGAGGACAAAAAAACAATTAAAATATGCTCTTAAGTGACAATGTTTGAGAATTACAATAATATCTGGCCTAAGATATTACCTCTCATACAAGTTAAAAATTATAAATAACCTTGTTAAATTCTTATTATGTACTTATATTTGAATGATGCTCCAAAAAGTCCTAGATAAAAGTAGTAATTCTAAACTTTGGAAGCATGTTCCTGTGGTCACACACACTTGAGGAAAAAGGTGGGTAAAGGAGGAGGAGGGGAAGAGAGAACTCTAAATCCAAAAGTTAGATCAATTTTAACCCTCAAGTTGATAATACTTGCTTATATGGTCATTTAAGTTCCTAGCATCACCTGAAGAGTAGCAGGATTTACACAGCAGTTTAGACATGAGCCTCTACCTTAAAAAGACTATAATCTAGTGAGAGACTCAAGAGAAACACAAGTGAAGTCTATCTAAATGCACCTCACTTAGCACACATATCCTTAATCTCGTGGGGTTGCAGGGAGCTGTTAGGACCTCCAGTTCAGCATGACTTAAAGAGGGCAAAATGTGCAGAGGAAAGCTCTTTGGCCCCTGAATCAGGTCTGTCACATACATTTACTAAATTCAGCTGTATTTCCTACATGCTGAACATATTGTCCTGGTTGATTATATTCTTGGCACCCAAGGCCGCCAAGCATTCTCAAGCGCCAAGAACACACAGCACAGGAGTAGCTTGCCCTAAAAGGTCTGTAAAACCAGGACTAGTTTCTTCTCCCAAAGATCCAAGGTATTTGTTAAACACAAGATCTGTTTCATTGGACATGGCTCTGAGTTCAATGTGTCGCAACACATTCTCAGGGAGACAGCTTCTTTGACTAATGGCTTCCCTATTTGTCAAAACTACTGTAGGCCAAAGGTTAGCAGCACCATCTGGCAGCAAAGAAGTAAACCTAAAAAGCTAAAATAAGTCCTATGAGCCTGGTTCCTGCTCCAGCTTCCTCAACCCCCTACTCCAAGTCTGAGTCCAGGCTGCCTCAAAGTAGAAGTTTGTATGTCACATTGGATGTCTAAAAGAAAAGCAGGAACCTCCAGGATCCTTTCCTTTCTGGAGAGGGATGACCAAGCCTGCTTTGTAGTAATTCTCAGAGAATATTATGGAATTGTCAATATTATGTTTCTATCTACTGTATTTTTAAAATAAAAACTAAGATTTGGGGGAAGTTCAGTTTAAGGCATTTGAAATCCTAGAAAGGCAGAAACATTAAAAGGTGTTCACACAAAACCTACATGCAAATATTTATAGCAGCATTATTCCTCACTGCAAAAAAAAACTGAAAGTAATCAATATATCTTTCAATAGTTGAATGGATCAATAAATTGGTACAATCACACAATGGAATACCATTTAGTGTACCAAATGAGGTATGAAGTCAGATAAACATATGGATACATCTTAAATACATGTTGATAAGTAAATAAGCCAGTCTGAAAAGTCTACATACTTTATGACTGGGAATTCCCTGCACTGTCTCCACAATGTTTCTGTAAACCTAGAACAACTATAAAAGTAAAAGTTGATTAAGCAGAGTGTATGGTAAAAGTTTCCTAAATTTGAATATAGATAGACATGTACACATAGAAAAAGATGAAAGGTTATGTATCAAAACATTAACATTCACTATTGCTACTATTGCTGGTGATGAGCTTAGAGAGTATTACCTTCTTATTTTGCATATATATATATATATATATATATATATAAAAATAATAATACAAACACAAAAAAAAAATAGAAATTTACATAAGAATAAAACTATAACTCTCGCACAAGCACAAAAGAAGAATTCCACATAATATTTTAAATTCCTAAAAATATTTAAAAGGCATACAGTATCTTGACGGGGGGAAATGCAAAAAATACTTTTTGATTCAAAAATTTTTTCTCAGTATACATTCTTTGATAGTAACAAAAGATAAAGGTGAAGAGGAATACTTATTCCTATACTAAGCATTTGATAAAACATAGTCAAGATGAATTCATCTTCAAGATGAATTCCAATTCCCCATTTTTATTCATTCATTTCCTCATTCTAATTTCTTATGTAATTTAAGATGCTTAAAACCACTGGAGAGGTTTGTCTGAGGCTCCATGAAGCTTTTGTTAGATGTTCCCCGAGTTCAATTTCAAGCACACCTGCTAGACCACCGAGTCTCACACTGTAGAGTAGATGATGGTAGTGAGCAATTATCACCACCTGCTCTAGTGAGAAGCCATTAGCTGCTTTAAACACACATGTATTCTTTCATCCCCATCATAACTTGGCTCACTCTGTTTTAAATTATTAGGTCCTTCCTTGCTTGCACATATTTGGGATAGGCTAGATAGGCTATGTGCTTTTTTATGCATCATTTCATTCGCTCATTCTATAAATATTCACGGAGGGCTTACCATTTATCACTTACTATGTTAATAGTTGAGAAGTATGAAAATAAATAGCTCTTATTTAAGGAAATTCTAAGAAAAAGAAACTGTCACAGAAAAATAGATAAATTGTTACACTTACAAGACAGAATAAGTGCTAAGAAGAAAAGTTCAAACTAAGTGAAATGAGCTTTCACAGCAAGAAGAGATTACAACCATGGACTACAAGTCCTCGAATAATGTCATTTTGTTCACATGTCCTTTCATTATGATGTTGATGAGATGCCATAGGAATTTAACTCATATCAATTGACTCTGGTACAAATGGCTTGATTATGTCATTGCTCTTAAAGTCGTAGAAACTATGGACAACATTAAGTAGGACATATTGCAGGAAGGCACAGGCAAGGTTTTCAAAAAGATGAGAATTGGGTCCTGATTAATATTTGGAGAGTGGGAGATGGGAAGGATGTTTATCCTTCTTTCTCCATGTTTCCATATGGAGAAATTTCCCCTAGAGTATCACTCCTGGCCTTTCTCCATAGTCATTAGTCCTTCCACAGACAGAGTGAGTTTGAGAACAGGAACTGAACATTCTTGGCTTAGCTCATTTTGGTTTCTTTTCCTTTTTCCCCCCTATTAACCTGTCTCATGTCAATTTCTTTTAAAAATAAGTATAGTTGACATACACTATAATAGTAGCTTCAGGTATACAATACAGTGATGCAACAACTTAATAAAGTGATCTCCACCGTGTCTAGCAACAATCTGTCCCTTGATTTTATTGACTATATTCCCAATGCTTGATTTCATAACTGGAAGTTTGTAACTCTTAATCCACTTCACCTTTTCGCCCATATACCACCTTCCTCCCTTTTGACCACCATCAATTTGTTCTCTGTGTCTATGAGTCTGTTTCTGTTTTACTCGGTTCATTCCTTTTATGTGTTGTTGTTGTTGTTTTTATACCATGTATAAATGAAATCATACAGTATTTGTATTTTTCTGCCTAACTTATTTCACTTAGCACAATATACTCTGGATTCACTCTGTCACAAATGGCAAGATTTTATTCTTTGTTATGGCTGAGTAGCATTTCATTCTATGTATATATTGTATATACACACCACATTTTCTTTATCTATTCATATATTGATGGAAATCTAGGTTACTTCGATGTTTTGACTATTGGAAATAAAGCTGCAAATTTTTATCACATTTTGGGACCTATCCTATCACCAACAGTGACCATTGCCATCTCACTGCCCTCCAACTGACCAATGTCAGGTGCCCTCCACATTCTCCATTCTTTCCTCCTCTTCCTATGTCAATTCATTTTTTAAAAATATATATATTTTTATTGATCTCAGAGAGGAAAGAGGGAGAGAGAGATAGAAACCTCAATGATGAGAGAGAATCATTGATCCCTGCCTCCTGCATGCCCCACACAAGGGATTGAACTTACAACTCAGACATGTACTCTGGGAATTGACCCATGACCTCCTGATTCATAAGTTGACACTCAACCACTGAGCAACACTGGCTGGGTTATCCATTCACTTTTAAAAACTCCACATTTCTTAGTGTTACTAATTTCCATAAGGAATTAGAAGAAAGATAGGTTGATTAACTAATTCAAATAACAGTATAATTGCTTGAGTCTAAGCCTTATCCAAAGCATTTCCACACACACACACACACAAAAAAAAAAAAAACTCTCAGTAAATCTGTTCAATGGATCTCCAGGTCATGTGACAAAGGGGTGAGAAAAAGTTCACACTTTTATTCTGTAATATATACTACTTAAAAAATCATTGCTAACCTGTGCTATTCATTATAGTTTATTCTGTTTCATGAAATAATGCATTCCAGGATAAAAATCCAAATATAAAACATGATTTAGCAGTATCCATATTTTACAGATGGAAAAAACTACTAGACAGGTCTACTTACTTTCATCATTCTCCTGTGTCCTTGTTTCCCTCTCTTGAGAGGAGCATTATCAATAAGCATGGAGAGGTCCATATTTTCTCCATCTGCTTCACATGTTTATGCTATTTTAATGCCTTAGCTGTCTTATTCCCTCTTCTCTCTATTCAGACCAATTTTCACTCTCTTGATCACTAATAAATAAATAATGTAAGAAAGGAGAACTATGCCCTAACTGGCTTGGCTCAGTGGATAGAGTATCAGCCTGCAAACTGTAAGGTCCCAGGTTCCATTCCAGTCAAGGGTATGTACCTTGGCTGCGGGCACATCCCCAGTAGAAGGTGTGCAGGAGGCAGCTGATCTATGTTTCTCTCTCATTAATATTTTTCTCTATTCCTCTCCCTTCCTCTCAGTAAAAAATAAAAAATATATATATTAAAAAGAAAAAAGAAGAGGCCTATACTTTCTTTCTTATTCTGGTCCAATTTAAGATTGAAATCTATGGTGGGGTGAGGACAAGAGTGGGGGGCATGGTGGAGTAATGGGGGCATAAGGATCAATAAAGAAATAAATTTAAAAAAGAAAATAAATGTGAATGTGAAAAAAACAAAAACGATTGAAATCTACATAATTTTGTAAGAATTAAACAAAAGTTAAGAATGGCATGTGTGAATCATTTCCTTTACCTGGGAGTAACTCTTAAGTATACAGATTGTTTCTAACCATCAGGATGTTTCTGCCCTACTCCCTGCTTACTTCCCTTTCACCCAAATCCTTTCCATCCCACGAAGCTCCTCTTCACCCTCATTCACTCTTTCAGAAAGCCCACACCAACATCTTCTCCTTCATCTTTCATAGAACATATTGCCAATTTCACACCTTTCTACTCTACCTTCCAGCATTCTTAGCTTGTTCCACATGTGTGCATACTGCTTCCCAATGAGATCATGAGTGCTTAGAGACGAGAGCATTGTCTTATAAATCTTAACACACCATGTGGTTCAAGGCATGAGTAAAAATTCGGTGACCTGAGGGCTGAATATTTTGCATTAACAAGGAGAGCCACAGGAGAGTTCTGTATACCCCCACTTGTCTCTTCGCTTTCAATTTTTCAATTAGTTTTCTAAAATGAAAACCCCAACATAGCCATTGAGTAAAAAACATGACAGAATCAATGAATACAACATTTAAAGTATCAAACCCCAAATCTAATCAGCAAAGGAATTCCACATTCCTTCATTCAGCTGATGTTTCCTGAATATTTCTTGTGTCAGACGCACAGTGCTGAGGGGAAAGTTTAAAGAACACACAAGTCCCAGGGCTCAAAAAAAAAATCACTATTACCATCACTTGATATTTAATTCCAGGCTAAAGCATGTAAACACATTGAGTTTTCTACAGTGAGTTAAAATACACATAATGGAACGTGAAAAACATGTTCTTTTGTGTGTTCAGGTTTAAAAAGTCAGAATTTACATTATTATATGCTAATTGTGTAGCACTGATGAATAGGGAAGTAAAGATACCTACTCATGATTGCATTTAAACATCAGTATGACACATTGAAAGAAAAGTTATTGCATAAAGCCAAGACAATTTTCATAGCTGAAAAAACACATTAAATTGTTTTTATCTCTGAGCAGATATACTTTCTGTCTTTCTTTACAACAGGATCATAAATGGCCAATGGAAACAAAATAAAATAGGGCATATCATTCCTGCCTTTTGTTCCTCTGGGAATAAACTCAGATTTGATCATACTGATGAAGGCCACGAGGTCCCACTGCTGCTGAGAATTAAGATGAATGTATGGATGGAGCCTGCAGTTCATGATCATGGACTAAAATCAGATGGAAAGATGGTAGGGGTCACAAAATTCTAGGTGGGGAACAAAATGCCAGCAATTCTAATTGTTAATTGTCCTACTTTATATTTTATTACTTTAAAATGTATTTTTAAATTATAGTTGACATATAACATTATATTAGTTTCAGATTTACAACGTACTAATTAGACATTTATATATACCTTATGAATTGACCACTGTAAGGGTAGTAATTATCTGTCACTGTACATGGTTACTGCAGTATTATTGACTATACTCCCTGTGCTGTACATTACATCCCTGTAACTTCTTTATTTTATAATTTTAAGTTGTACTTCTTGTTACCCTTCACCTTTTCACCCATTCCCTACCCCCTTCCATCTGGCAACCAGCAGTTTGTTTTCTGTATCTATGAATTTATTTGTTTTATTTTGTGTGCTCATTTGTTTTCTTTTTTAGATTCCACATATAAGTGAAACCATATTGTGTTTGTCTTTCTCTGCCTTTCACTTACTTTAGTACGTTCATTTTAGAAAGGCCTTATAGGAGAGCATAAACCCCCAAATCATTGAGTTGTTGAGTCTACATTGCAGGAACACCCACAGTTCTACACTCTACCTAGAATGGTCCTCTTTTACATATTCCAACAGTACCTGCACTCCCCTTGATCAAATGCCACCTCTATGGAGAGGACTTTCCAGAACACCCTGCCTATAATTTCAACACCCACTCCTTAACTCCTCACTGTGCTTCTAGTCAGGATAATCTACAAAATGGTACCATAACAACAAATCCCCAAGTCTCAGTGGCTTAAAAAAATGTATCACTAATGAAAAAATCCAGGGCCAGTCTGAAAACTCCCCCAGGTAGTCCTGCCCCATAAGTGCTCATCTCATCAAATGACCAACACACTTGCCAGAGCTAACTGAAAGTGAGGTGGAAAGTCAAGGCCAGAAAAGAAGTGCTTCTATTCAGAAGTGACACATATCACTTTCACTCACATTTCACTGGTCAAAGCCAACTAAGTGGCCAGAGAAGTACCCTCCTATGCATCTAGTGGATATAGTGATATCTGATGCATCATGCTTTATTCTTTACAACACTTTTCACTTAACATCATGTAACATATTTTATATGTGATTATCTGTCTCTTCTTACTAGACTATAAGCACTGGGAGGGCAAGGACCATGCCTGTTTGTTCACTTCATATCTTAGGACAGAGATGTTCAATAAATATTTGTTGGATGAACAAATAAGAATGCAGGGAATGATCTGCTTTGCAGCAGAAATTCCAAGTTCAATGTCTAAAGAACCTTGCTGTTATTATGTGAGGGAAACAGACAAGTATGTAACTATGGTTAAGTGAATTTTTGCTACTACCTAAAATTTCTAGTTGCCTTAATAGATTATGGGGTTAGGATAGTAAAAATCTTTAATTTTAATGAGAATTGTAAAATATGCATTTTTAGAAAAAATTATGATATTTTCATCATGTGGTTCAAAAATTTTCAAAACTATATGCAGATTGTACCCAGCAAGAATGATGTCAGTCTATGTCTTTTGCTTTAGGTGGAAAGACTGCTATGAGTCTTTTAGATTTGCAAAGATTGTGGTCAATGGAGAAAAAAAAAGAGAGAGAGAGAGAAAAGAAAAACAGAACCTCTACATTCATTTCTTCATCACCTAAACTGCAATATGGAGAGACCTCTGCTCTATGGCTTTGCCTCTCACCCTTGCCCCTCTTTACCCAGGAATTTTGAAAATGATCTCTTTATAGCACTAGTTTCATTTATTTATTGTTGAATCCTGCAAAAAGTAAAAAGAGATCAACTCTGCCTTCAGTGATGCTATTGTGTGTCTTACATAACAATGTCTAAACAAATAGGAAATCCTGGTGAAAGATCTCCAAGATTAAACTGTTTGTTATTAAAATGGAACAGGCAGAATAAAAGTCCTAATATTATTTTATATATTAGATGAGGTCTAAACCAGGAACCCTTCTCACTAACCAATGATTTGATTTGATTATATAATGAGTGTTTTTCTTTGCCCTAAAGATGAACTTTGTATATAAAGGGGATGCCAAACACATTTTCATTGTAAAATGTTGTTTTCCAATTGGATCACCCAAGAGGCTTCAACTCATTTGAAAATGCTCAAAAATCAAATTTCTGTATTTCTTTGGATCTAATGTGGAGAGATTAAGCAAGCAGTGCTAATGCTACTTTTCTTCTCTAGGGGGAATTATTGCTGAACAAGTTCAATCAAATGTTATAACTGTTCATTTTTGTGGCCCTCAGCCACACTTGGGAGATCTCCAGCCATGGAATCAATAAAACACACCCTGGACTCTCCAATCAGGGACACAGTACTGGATTCCAGGCAATCTGCTTTTCTAAGGAAGCAATTGATTTTAAAACGGGTCTGCCCGTCCTCCTTTCCAGATAATCCTATCATTCTCCTAATTCCCAAACACCCCTACATGCTATTCTTCCTGCACAGAGCTACCATTTTAGCTCTCTGTGGGTATGTTTGCCAGATATGGGCTTGAATTCAATTCAAGGATAACTAGAAAAATAAAAAATAAGCAATACCCCTTTCCCTGCCCAGTCCCATTCTTTAGGTTAAAATTCTCACACAATAGATTGCTGGTGGACATGCTTGTATCTGGCCTTTTCACTAGGCTACCAGTACATCAATGGGTATCATGAGTTTAAAGTGCCTTGAAATAAATAAGATCTTGTTCTAGCTGGTATGGCTCAGTTGATTGGGCATCATCCTGTGCTCTAAAAGGTTGCCACTTTGATTCCTGATGAGGGCACATGCCCAGGTTGTGGCCTCAATCCCTGGTAGGGGTATGCAGGAGGTAACAGATCAATGTCTCATTCTCACAATGATGTTTCTTTTCCTGTGTCCCTTTCTCACTAAAAATAAAGTTTAAAAAATATTTTAAAAGAAATGAAATGAGGTCTCTAGTTCCTGGTGTTTAAAACAAAATTATCAAAACTAAAATTGAAAATCTAGTTCTTAAAGAGGTAAACAAAATATAAAAATCCCCAGAGATAGTTCATGAACAAAATAAATTACTTTCATAGAATTCTAGAACTAATTATCTTATAATTCAAATATTGACTTGATTCTGAAAATAATTACACTAGGTCTCTCCAAAAAGGTTCTCTTTAAACTGGCTACTTATTTTACACCCTCCTCTCAACTCACAATTTCAATTAATATAGTACTAAAGATTAAGCTCTGGTAGTCCCTTTTGTATATATATATACAGGCTAAAGATACGGACATATTAAAACTACGAAAGAGAAGTTAAAGACAGAGTATCAATTGAGTGACTCCACCATTTTTCTAACAAGTTCTACCACAAGAGTGTCTAGGAAATAACAGAAAGCCCTCTTAGAGGAGATAAGATTGCACCAAATTTAATTATGAGTCTTCAGATTCAAAGTGCATGTTATGTACCAAGGAGGACGAGAGGTAATGAATCTATACCTACACAGAAAAGTCACATGGGTATTTATGGACCTTTTCTTTATATGTAAGTAGGAAACATGAACAATCTAATATGTAACCTGATATGACCTTCCCAAATGACTGACATCTCATATATTTATAACATAGGAAAGTAAGAAGCAAGTATTAGACACCACATAAGAATGAGACAAAGAAAGTGTCTCTACCTATCAAGCTGTTATGGGTGAACCGAGCATGGCTCTTGTCGCTTCCCCTTAAATGCCCCTATAGGCCTTCCACACTGTGTGAGACAACACTGCATCTGAAGAGTCATGCAAGCTGGCCTAGGCAGTGGGTGGGGAATGCCAAATCCATGCCTCATGTGGCCAATCTGTTATGTTATCTAGTAAGTTACTTGGAAACAGCAAGCATTTCATTATGTCAACAAGGGAATCGAGCTGACCTGTCCTGAACAACTTCAGTGGAGCCTCCATCTGACAATCCATGAAGCTGATGTAACCAAAAGCTGCCCATTAATCTCATCCTGAGTCTTAAATTCACAGTGAATCACATCTAAATGTGTTTCCACTGAACAAAGCTAGAGAATGATTTTTTTTTTATGGTAGAACATTTTATCACTTCCAACTTTATTGCTGAGATACAGAAAACCCACCTTTTTAGAAAACTAATAATTACTTGAGTTCTTAATTACTCTTAAACAGAACACCACTGAGTTTCAAACTTAGTAAAAAGAATTTGAGTTTCTTTTAATGAATAGATGCAGGCTTCTAGTAAGGAAAGGTGTATTTGTATGCAATGCTCTATTCAAGCAAATTGCTAGTCAATTCCTTAAAACTTTAGACCAGTGCTGTTAACAGAACTTTCTACAAGGATGAAAATATTCTAATGTCTATATTGTCCAATTTGGTAGTTACAGGTATACCTCAGAGATGATATTGTGGGTTCAGTTCCAGACCACTACAAAGAAGCTAATATGGCAATAAAGCAAATCACTTGATTTCCCAATGCATATAAAAGCTATGTTATAGGCTATTAAGTGTGTAATAGCATTATGTCTAAAAAAACAATGCACATACCTTAATTAAGAAATACTTTATTGCTAAAAGAAAATGCTAACCATCATCTGAACCTTCAGTGAGTCATAATCTTTTTGCCAGTGGAGGGTCTTACCAACAATTTATAAAAAAGTGCAATACCTGCAAAGCCCAATAAGTGAAAGGCACTAAAATGAGGTATTTATTAACACTAGTGTGACTCAGGAACTGAGTTTTTATATTATTTAGTTTGAATTTATTCTAATTTTAATAGCTACATTAGCTGGTGGCTACCATATTAGATAGAGCAACTAGGGACCAGACATTGCATGCTACGTGAAATAAAGTAGGTATGAGTCCTTATTTTATTATTAATAACCAGAGGCCCAATGCATGAAATTCACACAAGGGACTCGGCCCTCACAGCCACAGAGACTTGCCTCAGCTCTCACCTTCCCAGCTTTGTTCAGAAGGATGTCTGGAAGGTTGTTTGGCTGTCTGGTCTAATTAGCATATTATGTTTTTATGAGAGGCTCGGTTCATGAAATTCCTGCACTGGGGGGAGTATTCCTCAGCCCAGCCTGCACCTTCTCCAATCTGGGACCCTTTGTGGGATGTCTGACTGCCAGTTTAGGCCCAATCCCAGATCAGCCTTAAAACTGGCAGTTGGACATTCCTCTCACAATCTGGGACTGCTGGCTCCTAACAACTTGCCTGCCTGCCTGCTTGACTGCCCCTAACCACTTCTGCTTGCCAGCCTAATAGCCCCCTAACTGTGCCCCTGCTGGCCTGATTGATACATAACTGCTCCCTGCAGGCCTGATTGACACCTAACCACTCCCCTGCCGGCATGATTGACACCTAACACTCCCCTGCTGGCATGATTGACACCTAACTGCTTTCCTGCCAGCCTGATCGCCCCCAACTGCCCTCTCCTGCCAGCCCAATCACCCCCAACTACCCTCCTCTGCAGGCCTGGTTACCCCCAACTGCCCTCCCCTGCCAGCCACCTTGTGACAATGGGGGGTTGCCATCTTGTGATGACATGGGGGCAGCCAACTTGTGATGATGTAGGGGTGGCCATCTTGTGACAAAATGGGAATGGCCATCTTGTGATGCCAGGGCATGAGGGTCAATTTGTATATTACCTCTTTATTATATAGGATTATTATAGAATAGTAGCCCTATGCACAAATCTGTGCACCAGTAGCTTGCCTGTAGCTCACTGATGCCCTCCAGTAGCTCTCTGCCCACACTCCTGTAGCTCCCCCTACCTTTTCCCCCTGTCCCCTCCACAGCTTGCTGCCCTGTCCCCTCCTGTAGCTCTCTGCTGCTCACTTGTAACTCACTGTTCCACCCTTCTGCTGATCTGTGATCTGGTCATTACGCAGTAGGTTGTTATGCTTCATGGAATAACGATCATTTGCATATTATATCTTTATTATATAGGATAGTAATGTCACTAAGAATATAAATATCAGAGCACATTTATAGATGATTTCACCATTCCTATTACTTCTCCAGGCAACACTCTGAGGTCAATGAATTATTATTCTCTCGTTCTCTCTCTCTCTCTCTCTCTCTCTCTCTCTCTCTCTCTCTCTCTCTTTCTCTCAACTTTCCATTCTTTGTGCTCCTTTTCTCTCTCTGTCTTATGATCAATCTAATAAAGCTTCAATCTAATAAAGCTCTGGTTACAATAACAGGTTTTCTTTGTCTTTGGAAAATGTAATGCAACTTGTAGGAAGAAAATCCATCTTCTGTTTAAAATTAGCATCATGACTATATTAAATGAATATGTATGATGGGTAATAGCTTGGAGGAAAATGAATTGCACATTCTAATGTCTAGTTGGCTTGCAGACATATTAATGAAGGTCTTAAAAACCTGCTCTTGTGATAAGCCTGTGCAGCAGGCACTCTGCTAGAGAGATGGTGTCCATGTCACCAAGAGAGAGACTCTGGTACTGCTGGACAACTTATATTTTATACATTTATGTTGGAAAGACAAACGTTTAAATTGGCCCATCTAAAACCTAAGCTTGTGGTTTTGATGATTCTAGATAATTGAAAACAGGAGTCCAGTGCACTAAATCCACCTTTTCTGGGCTCTTTGCCATAATACACTCCAATCTGAAAAGAAGCCTCTTATACAAAAGACAGGAGAAAAAGAGAAACAGAGAGTATGAAAAATTATTATTAATATATTAGAGGCCCAATGCATGAAACTCGTGCAAGAATAAGCCTTCCTTCCCCGGACTGCTGGCACTGGATTCTCCCTGGCACCCAGGACACTGGCTTTTTTCGCAGCTCCGGCTTTGTCCAGAAGGTCGTCTGGAAGGATGTCTGGTTTAATTAGCATATTATGCTTTTATTATTATAGATTATAGCAATGCACTTGCCACTTGCTAAAATACACTTTGCCCAAGTTGCTCCTGTGTTAATATCGTTACAGCTGCACAAATAACAAAGGCTCCTAAACTTCCTGGCCTGCTTTGCAGAGGAAGAAAGCCCCCTGAGCCTGTGGGACTGGGGTCCATAACGGCCCATTCCTACCAGTGAAAAGTTCAGAAACCCAGGGAATCTCCAACATTACAGAAGTTTTTAAATATTGAGACATATAGTAGATATTTTCTAGGCTAAAAGATTTTTTTAAATGAATACTTAATGGGGAATTTACAGTTTTAATGGGAAATACTGGAAAAATAGAGGTACATGGAATATATAAGTAGTAAGTATGCTGTTTTGAAGGTGTAGACAGAAATCAATTGCCAAGTGAATGAATTCTTTCATCTCTGTTATTTATTTTAATGAGATATTGCTGTTTGCTACTTATTTCATTGATTCATTTAAATCAAAATAGAGAAACTTTAATAGTTTGCAAAGTTTGAGCCATTTTAATAATGAGAGAGCAAAAGAGAGAGAAAAAAAACAGACATGGAGAGGTACACACAGGGAAAGAGATAGAGACAGAGACAAACACACAATTACAGGTATATTTGAAATTATTTCTATACTATTCCCAAACCCCTTACCCTTCCTTCTACCCCATATGTAATTATTTTCATGAAATAGGTATTCTGATTTCTTTTACTAAGTATGTGCACACCCATAAGATAAATAATATTGTGGTGTCTTAATCTTGATATCATATTATAACTAAATTTCTGCTACTATATTTTTATTATTATTTTACTAGAGGCCTGGTGCATGAAATTCTGGCATGGGAGGGGTGTGGCCCTCAGCCCAGTCTGCACTCGCTTCTATCTGGGGTTCCTTTTACAATCAGGGACCACTGGCTCCTAACCGCTTCTGCCTGTCAGCCTGATTGATAACTAACTGCTCCCCTGCCTACCTGATCACCCACAACTGCCCTCCCCTACCGGCCCCATCGCCTCACCATGCAGAGCAGCTACATGGCCCTGCCTCTGCTGTGCATGCAGCCATCTTGTGGCAGTCATCTTGTGATGGCGTTGCATGGGAGGGCATGAGAACCATCTAGACTTTTATTAGTATAGATGTTTGAAGAATGTATTTACCATGATAACATAACTCTAATTTATTCCCTGTAATTGCTGTATAGCAGCAATTATGTACGAGTGCACATTATTTATCAATTCATTATGTATGAGTGCACATAATTTATCAGTTCATTCTCCCACTGGTGAGCATTGAGGAGCTTTTTAGTTTTGTTATTATTGGCAATACAGCAATGGACATTTGTGCACATATTTCCTTGTGTACATTGAGAGGGTTTCTCTTCCAGAGGCTAGAATTATCAGGTTTGAGGACATGCACTTCTTCAGTTTTGCTAGATCTAGATAATGACAAATGTGCTTCCAGAAGGTCATCTAAGGTTTTCCGAATGTGTCAATACAGCAGAGTGACACTGCTGTATTAACCTAAGATGTTACTTCATGACAACCTTTTCATAAAACCCTGGAACATATCCCCATTTACTCCAAATGGCCTTCAACACCCTAACTGGTCTCATATCACCCCAGTCCTTATCATTTCCATGGGCCTTTATTATCTCTTATTTGCTGCCCCTCATACACACCAGACCCTCCCTGCTTTGGGTCTTTGTTCCAGCTCTTTGCTCTCACTACCAGGCCCTTTGCCCAGACTCTACTTGGCAATATCCTTCACCTTCTTCAAATCTTTGTTAAAGCTTTACCCTAACATGAGGCTTACTGTGAGTACCTCCTTGACACCCAACCAGTTTTCTTGCTTGATTTTTTTCTTTCAAAGTACCAATATTCTTATCATGTATTATATAATTTATTATATTTATTATCAAGTGTCTCATTCTCCCCTTATAATGTCAGCCCATTAATACCAGGCTCTTTGCTTATTGTGCTCACTGATATATCCTGAGCACGATCTGATACATGGTAGGTATTCAATCACTATCTAGAAGAGGTGAATTGTATACATGTGTGATTCCACATTATGCTTTGCTGGGTGTTATCTGAAAAGGACATTTGATATTTTGATTGGTAATATATGGGAACTGCGATTTGAGAAAGGATTAAAATTCAGCCTTTATTCAGAATATGAGCTCCCTATGAACAGAGGCCCACTCTATCTTTTGACCATTGTATCTTTAGGTCCAAATCAGTGCCTGTCATATAGCAGATGCTCAGTAAGTACTTGTCAAATGAAAAAATACACAGGAATTTATTAGGAAGCTTACTCCATCACTTGGAAGTTGATTTTAAGAGAAGTTAGGTTTGTTAACAGATCTGTGATGTAGACATGCCCATCAGACAAAACAAGCAGTTGGTTCTTCCCATTTCTAAATATATCCCTTAGGCCATAATTTACCCTTATTAGAAATTATTTTCCTCTTACATGTTTTTCTTTCAATTTTTATTTATTGATTTAAAATTGAGAAAGAGAGAGGGAGAGAGAGAGAGAGGGAGAAACATTGAAGAGAGAGGAACATTGATTACCTGCCTCCTCCATACTCCCTACTGGGAATCAAGCCCACAAACTAGGCAAGTGCCCTGACCTGAAATGGAACTGCAACCTCCTGGTGCATGGGACGATGTCAGTCAAATCTTATTGGGGAAGAACAAGAGTGTGTCTCATATTTACTTTATGATAAGAATCTCTCAGGAGAGTCTGGTTGAAAACACAGACGCCTGGACCTAGTCTCAATCAGAATTTCAGGAGAGAATCTGAGAACAGCCCCCAGGAATTTCATGGTCAGGTGAGTGAGGGAAATACCCACAGGAGGAGACAGCGCAGGCTTGTAAATGGTATGTTAAATAACAACAGAACAGCTGGTGGGCGGCAGAACCGCCTCCTCTGTTCAAATTGAGTCTCAGAGTCTCTCCTCTGTGCCTACCTAACATGGTCATCAGGGGCTCAAGGAATTTGAAGGTGACTCATAACCCTGTGTTTATAAATTAGTCACAGAGAGACTAACTGGAACAAGGGAGCCTTCCTGCTGACTCTCAGCAGATCCAGTTATTCTTTACAACAGTCTCCATTCTGCTTACCCCACGTCACAGGTCCATGAAGAAGACGGAGTGGGAAATAAAGTCTGGGCCACTCAGCAAATGGGAAAAGCAACATTGTGAAACATGAGGAGAAAATATAGGGCCATGAGGTTTGGTGAAAAAAGATGGCCCAGGACATTTCATTATTCTCCCAACATAGAGTCCTCTACATAGAGGTCACTTGGCATATATTTAATATAGTCTATCAGACAGTGACATAACTAGCAAGGTTCCAAACAGCCTTTAAACTACCAGCCCTCTTCAAGAGCAAGAGAAATTTACTTCCCCTCTAGTGTGTCTGCATTCTGTTGAGGTCTTTGGTAAAGTGGGCTAGTGGATGTAATTTTTGTACTCCAGTTTTCAAAAGTGTGTATTCCAAGTCCTTTTTCTAGAATCTTTCCAATAGAAGACATTTAATTAAAACTTACACAGAGAGAATTTAGTGGGAAGAAACCTATAATTTAATCAAATGAAAACCCTCTCCATTTTTAAATTTGGCATACATTTTAGGTACTCATGTGTTTGGGGTCATTTTTAGTTATTTTGACTTCTTTTTCCCATTTTGGCAACCAAATTGAATTTGGCTGATGGGATGAGAGGGGAAGGGGGGCATTAAAAACCCTGTGGAATTTCACAACCCTGCCAAAATCAGCACATATTTATTAAGGGGTGGCATGAAGCTTCCCATCTGTTAAATTTTTTTTTCAGGATGGTGACAAGAACATTCTGGTTTCCAGTACATATACTTTAATAAAAGAGTAATATGCAAATTAACCACCACTTTGCTACACCCACCAGCCACACCCACCAACCAATCAGGAGTGAGTATGCAAATTAACCCCAACCAAGATGGCTGCAGCCATGGACCAAGCAGGAGGGAGGCTTGGGGTTCCCTGGTGATGGAGGAAGCCAAGCTTTCCACACACTCTGTTGGGTCCAGGCCTCCACTCAAGGCTACAAAGTTTCAATTATAGAAGATAAATAAATCCTAACAAAAATGGCAGCAGCCACAGAGCTGGAGAGAGCAGGAGTCTAGGGTTGCCCCCAGCAATGGACAAAGCCAAGCTTCGGCAGCCCTGGCCTGTCTTGGCCTCTGCTTAAGGCTACAAAGTTTCAATTATAGAAGATAAATAAATCCCAACAGAAATAGCTACTGCCACTGAGCAAGCAGTAGTGTTGGCTCTGCTCCAGGCTACAAAGTTTCAACTGTAGAAGATAAATAAATCCTATACCAGGGGGCATTGCCAGCCTGCAAACCAACACAAGCCCCTTGCCCAGGCCACCCCACACCCCAAAGGAACACCCACCCTGATCCAGAACACCCTTCAGGGCAAACCAGCTGGCCCCCACCCATGCACCAGGCATTTATGCTATCTAATAAAAGAGTAATATGCAGATTGACCATTACTCAAACACACAAGATGGCTGTCCCCATGTGGTCAAAAATCCTGCCCCCATGTGAACCCAAGATGGCCATCACAAGATGGCCAACAGGGGAGGGAAGTTGGGGGTGACCAAGCCTGCAAGGAAGTGCAGTTGGGGGGACCCAGGCCTGCAGGGGAGGGCAGTTAGGGGTGACCAGACTTGCAGGGGAAGGCAGGTAGGGGCAAACAGGCTGGCAAGGGAGCAATTAGGCATCAATCAGGCTGGCAGGGGAGTGGTTAGGGGGTGATCAGGCTGGCAGACAGAAGTGGTTAGGGGCAATCAGGAAGGCAGACAGATGAGCAGTTAGGAGCCAACAGTCCTGGATTGTGAAAGGGTTGTCTACTGTCCATTTAGGCCCGATCCTGGTGGGGGTCCCAGATTGAAGAGGGTGCAGGCTGGGCTGAGGGACACCCTCACTCTGCACAAATTTTGTGCATCAGGCCTCTAGTGTGTGTGTGTGTGTGTGTGTGTGTGTGTGTGTGTGTGTGTATTTCTTTACACTATTAACTCTGATCAGAGGGCTATCTTGGTATTCAGAGACAGACAAAAGAATGATGTTCTAATTTTCTAGTTTGGAATTGAAATAATGGAACCATCCAAAATTTCAGTCTTACAGATATTTTCGTAAACTTGCAAAATATGGATAAGACCCACCTAGTGTACAGTACTCTTAGAATTGACCTTGATCTTTTGTTGCTCCTCATATCTCTATTGCAGAGGAAGCCCAGACTATTGTACAAACAGATACCCCTGAGCTTTCTAGTAAAGGCAAGGGTAAGGGAAAACCTTTAGATCTATTGTGTGCTTCCATTCACATGGAAATGCTCACCTTCACTTTCTGGGAATAATAGGGTGGGCCAGAGGGTAATTTCATTTTCCTTCATTTTAGGGCTATGTTAGTTAATCCCTTTTATGTCCTCACTCCAGTTCTGCTCCCTTCCTTTCTCTGCCCATTTTTGCCTTAGCTTTGCTGTTGGGAGCTTGTCTGGCAGGTCTCAGGAAGTCTCTCCAACCTCTCAGCAGAAACTGAGCTTCCCTTTTATACAACCTGTCATTCTCCTTCACACAATTTTGCATGGTTCTAATTGCTTAATAATTGTTTTCTGCAATTATTTATTTAATGTCAGTAGTAGATAGAATTCTGAGATGGCCACCAAGATTCTCAGCCCCTGATGTCCAAGCCCTGGATAATCTCTACCTCTTGAGTGTGGGCAAGATGGGATGTTACTCCTAAATTATGCATCATTACATGGCAAAGGTGAGGGAATTTTGCAGATGTAATTAGGTCCCAATCAGTTGACTCTAAGTTTATCAAAGGAATGTTATTCTGAGGGACCTTAATCAGGTGAGCACTTAGGTGTCCCTAAAGTCAGACACTCCCTTGCTAGCCTAGAAAAAGCAAGCTGATGTGAGTGTCACAGCTGCAAGACACTGATTCCTGTCAACAACCAGGGAACTTGGGGAAGTATTCAAAACCTCCAAAGAGATCACAGACTTGGCCAATGCCTTGATTGTGGCCTTCTGAGACCCTGAACAGAGGACCTAGTTAGCCCTACTTGAACTTCCTATCTGCAGAACTGAGGGATAAGAAATGGGTGCTGGTTTGGTTAATAAGTCTGTGGTAATTTGTTATGCAGCAATAGCAAACCAATACAGTATATTGGAGCTATTGTCTCTTATTCACTATGTGACCAGTGCCTACCATAGCATTTGACAATAGAAAGCTTGCTGATCATCTTTTTTTTAATTTAATTTTTTAAAATGTATTTTTATTGATTTCTAAGTGGAAGAGAGAAGGAGAGAGAGATAGAAACATCAAAAATGAGAGAGAATCATTGATCAGCTGCTTCCCCATACTGGGGATCAAGGCCACAACCCTGGCATGTGCCCTGACTGGGAATCAAACTATGATCATCTGATTCATAGGTTGATGCTCAGTCATTGAGCTGGGCTACTAAGTCACTTCTCTACCTGAGGAAAGAGGTTGGATCGGAAAAGAGACAAAAGGCCTTTAATAAATCTTCCTCATATTTGTATCTGTTCTTAGGTCAGTCTGAAGAATTTAAATTTTTCTCCAAGCCTCCCTGCATTGACTAAACCTTTGGAAAAGTAATTTACCACCACCACTCCCATGCCCTCCTTCCACCTCCTCCCACCACTCCAGGAGACCACCTGCTCTGCCACATTGAATGCAGCTGCAGGCCTGGACCATGAATCCTGGGCAAGTTAACCAAGCCAAGCCCAATAAAGCACAAGGACGGGCTCGTGACTCAGTGAGAAGCAGCGTTTCTCCCTGAATCAGCCCCAGCGTGGCCACATCTGAAGACAAGCATGGCCGCGAGCTTAGCCATGACCTGGCTGTGTACGGGTACATGGCTCTTGCATGGTCTCAGATGAGACGAAATGTCTGCTGATTCACTTGCACCTGGGGTTTCCTGGCCGGACATCTGGAAAGGGACTTTTTTGTTTCCTTTCTTTCTTTTCTTTCTTTCTTTCTTTCTTTCTTTCTTTCTTTCTTTCTTTCTTTCTTTCTTTCT